>JAHZNJ010001490.1:0-19416 GCA_027744475.1 Lepidocyrtus cf. sotoi NNG-2020 | reverse complement strand
TGCAAAAAACGGACGTTAACGTCAATTCTGCATTGCAATGCAATGCATTGGAGAAACCTCAATGCATTGACCATGCATTGACCAGTAGACTGAAGTTTTAATTCGTGTTTTTGTTTGCAAGACTTTTGTCAAATCAAGTAAATACGTTACACTACGAGTACGGAAACTCGGTACAAGCTCTGTTGCTAATTTTTGATCGAAATTCTCGCAGAATGCTATATAAAAACGGATGTTAAGTTCTTCTTTGTTGCTTTTGTTTTTGACTTTTCACCTGACGAAATACAATTAACGAGGGAAAACTGAGAAATGTCCTGCGAAGATAAGACTCCCCCGAATTTTGTGCTTTGAAATCTAAGCTCGATATTGCACTAAAGAAGGAATGAAAGTTTCTGTTAACCTAGATTCTAATGCAAGTCAAATCTACTACTACCATAGCAGAAATCAAAGTCCAATGTCACACTTTGAAGCTGAAGGGGTGCAAGGAAAATCCTGAAAAGGTCTATTCTGATCTTAAAAGCATACGGTATAAGCTGCTCGCGCATCAAACTTTTCGAAAAATAAATCTCGATTAGAGGATAAAATCTGGTTTTTTAGTGTTATTTGAAAAGCTTCAAACCGACTTCAATGCATTGTCAATGCATTGCCTGGAAAGCCTATATCTTACATAGGACGTGTATTGGTTTCTCTCTGTACCGTCATAATAGATCTGTTTTTCAATGGATAATTTCATTACGGCAATAGAATAATATTATGCATTATAAATTATAGGTTAATTTAGCAAAGTTTCATTACTCTTGTTAGCCCCCTTTGACTACTACAATGAATACAGCACACTAAAAAATCTTGGTAAGAAATAAAAAAAATCAATGGAGATGGAATATTTTTAAGCATGCCCCGCTTCGTCGTCGTCAACTCCTTTTCTTCATTTATGTGCGTCCTTTCACTCCTGTTTAGTTTAGTAGTTGATGGATTAAAGTTTTTAAACGTATTGAGAAAAAAACATGATAAAATATTGTAATGTGAGTAAATAAATGCTTAAACACGCATCACACCAAAAAAAGGAGAAGCTCTCACACACACATACACAAACCTTGCGTTTTTTCATCATCTTTTCGTCTTGACTTGACACTGCACTGTCGTCCTTTTTACTTACTTACTGACTCCACTTCACCACCAAGACCAAACTCTCTTTTAAAAAATTTTCCTTTAACACTCAATCCTCAAGTGAATTGAATTGAGTTGAGAGAACGCCTAATAACATTTCTACAAGATTCCTTCTAGAGCCAAACTAACTCATTTTTCTACGCTTTTTAATGCAATAAGCAGTCACTCTCCCTCTCTCACTCTCACCAAAAAATTCTGCGTTTTGGAGAAGAAGAAGAGGAGGAGGAGACGCATAGGAGCTCACTTATTATTATTACGTGTACACATTGTAAAAAGGATTACTCAACGACATAACCAAAATCAACCTCTTCATCATCATCATCATCATCATCAAGATCATCATCAGCCATCGAAAGCCAAAACTTCGCAAGAGTAAAAAGAACATTATTATTGCATTTGATGAGAAAAATTTTGTCTGTGAGTGGAGTCGTCGTGTGTTGTGTAGGTGACTCCAAAAAATTCCTTCCTTTCATTTCTATCCAAGTTTCAAACCCTTTACTACTGTTCTCCTACTTCTTCTACAGAACCTAAATTATTGAATCATAATGATAAATCGTATAATCTGTTGATTTTGAATATTGACTGCCTCCTTTAAAAATGCGTTTCTTCTTCTTCTTCTTCTAAAACGCAAAGATAAAAGAACTCGATTTCAATTCACTTATTCGCTCACTCCATACAAAGGAAGAAGTAAGAAGCGTTAAAAAACAACAAAGGACTTCGTTAAAGCAAAACTCTCTCTTGCTCTGGACGTGGACGACGACGAAGAAGAAAAAGATTGTTAATGAGAGTGCAGGACTGTTTATCTCTTAAAAAGAAGTTGAAGGCAGCAAGCACACTGAAGCTTGAAAAAGTAACAGTAACGAAATAAATACCCTCTCGTTTCGAAAATTAACAGAGATTTTTATATTTTTGCTAAAGGGAACATGCTTTATAAAGAGTTAAAGTAGTTGTTTGTCAAAGAGGACAAAGTGACCAGTAAAGAAGTTTTGTGTTTGTTTTGGCAAAATGTAATACATACACACAAAGAGTTTTTGTGATGCCACAAGCACAATGTGAGCAGAATTAACAAAACAGCAAACGCGCATGCATTTTACTGCTGAATCTTTGTTAGTTGTGTTTCCTTAAACGATTCTATTGTAATGTGGATGTGACTGCTGCAATTTTGTTGGTTGATTTGCATGAAATTGTCAACGCTGTTTGGAATAAGTATCTTGCCGTCTGCTGGAAAAATTTGGAAGAAAAATTTACTTTCACAGTTTTTTTTAAAATTTGATACGGGATAGTGCTTTCAGATTACTGTATTGTGTGGGAGGAAGTTATAGCAATTAAGTTTAGTTTTAGTTATTTTTCTTCAGTTCTTGATTACTTATACTACGATTGGACTCCTGTCAGGTGTGCTAACTTTGCAATATAATATGTAAACAGAATAAACTTTTAAAAAAGGATAATACAACATTCCATTTGGCTGTGAACGAATAAACATTACAAATTATTGTTTTAATATTTTCATTTGCTAAACGATTTCTTACATTGAATGGTTTTTGCTATTTAAAGTCTACACGTAGAAATGATTTGTAAAAAAGTAAACATTTCAATATTTATTTTGACAAGCTAAAGTTTTCACCTAAATGTGAAGTGTTTTCTTGGATTCCAATATCCGCTATTTTCTCACTATATCAGAAAAGCTAATGTTGAAAACAATGGCAGAGGAGAATTGCAATTTTCAGCTACAAATTACTTTAACTATTTGTTAACGTAAGTTAAAGCAGTTTTAAAATTTACAAAACATATATTGCATTTAAACATATTATTTTCATACAGTGTCGCATACTTTTGAAACACCATATTTTTTTAGCTAAAATGTAGATAAAAAGTATGCATAAATATACTTCTTAGGAGATTGACATGATTGAGGTTATAAAATCCGTCCTCAGACTACTAGTTGACTTCTGTCAGTCACTCCTATCCGCAATTGAGGCGTTTTGCGTGCGCACATGCAAAATATTTACATTATCCATATTATGTACGTTATGGAATAGAGACTTGCTTGCAAGAAAGAGTCTTCTGTTTCTACATTTTCTGGTATACTTTTCGATCATCAACATCATCATAATGTATTGCATGTTAAGCAAAACGATGAAGTTCTGGAAAAACATGAAACGACATGAGAATCATTACTGAAAAGTTTTTATTTTAAAAAAATTCAACTTTTGCTTCTTCTGCTGCTGTGGTTATTTTGATTTCGCTAGCATGCAAATCGGAAATCTGCTACATTGTATGCGCGAGTCTGATTATTACAGAAAAAAGTTTAACAAAAAATCTTTTTAATTTCGTGATATCTTTTTCTATGAAACATTTCACTCAAAATTTGCACTTTGTAATTAAAGCAGGTAACATGAATTTCATCACCTTCTGCTCAACCATCTTAACTACAAATCTCGTTTTTGCCGAAAAGGATTTAATTGGAATGTAAAATATTTGATTTAATTAATGAGTAAGATGGATATGAATAGCAAAATGGTTAATTATTATGTTCCGTGTATTTCTAATACAATTAAGACGTCGAGCTCAATTGATTATTATTTTTCCTTTTCTCTGTAATATTCTTTCAATAAACCGATTTGAAGAAGAACTGCTCGGCTTGATTTTTTTTCTCGTCAATGTTCAGCTTCAGGGTAAAACAGAACTTTGGCATGACGAGATGATGACTGCTGCTGCGATAGGAAAAAGTTTTAATGCCGAATACAAAATAAATGGATTTATTTGTGTTTCTTCCGTGAAAAGCTAAACATTGTTGTTGAACACCTAAAAACTATTTTTCACTAAACGCGATCTGTTATTATTATCGTCCGACGACGACGACGAGATAAGTATTCTGTTTTTTTGTTAAAGTTAAAAAGTAAGATCATCAGAAATGATTGTACGAGTATTTATTTCAATTTCAGAAAAATAATATTTACTAGATAGAGTGCAGGCCTTTTTTGGGAAGAATCTTTTTGTCTAAAATCCAGAAATTTTAAAATGAAATTATATCCTCAGAAGACGAACAAGAAGAAGAAATAATCTTCACCAAATCTATCTCTTGTTCTCCTTTTCTTCTACAACCTACAACCCACTTACTTTCGTCATCATTTTACTACTCATTAGCATTAGGTTGGCATTCCTGGAACGATAAATTTCTTTTTTCAAATAAAACATGAAGAGAGAGAGATAGAGGAATATAGTAACCATCATCGACTTTCTGTGTCGGTATCGTACCAGTGAATAAAATTTTAGATTTTTTCTCCATTTCCTTATCTCACACGCATCATCATAATCATAAATTTGCTGCATTTCAATATCTGTAGAAATATGTCGATAGAAAGACGAGTAAAGTGGTGAACTTTGTCCAACCAACTAACCAAACTCTGTATCATAATCTTTATTCGGCAAAAAAGCAAGAATTTAAAGAGAGAGAGAGAACAGCAAACAACAGAATACTTTTGGTTTCTTTTCATTGACAGACAACGACACTTTTCCACCCACGCCTTTATCGTCTTCTACACGGAGGAGAAGAAGAATAAGAAATTGAAGATGAAGAAGAATAAGAATAAGAGAAAAAGAAAAATTCATAAAGATCGTCGGAACAGTATTTTCGTCAAGTGGACGAGTACTTTTAGAACGAACATAAAAAACAATCTGTGATGGCATCATCATCGTTTTCATATTATTGTATTATAATGGGATTGAAAAGGAAAGGGAGGACAACGAAAGTGCATAAAATAAATTTTTCTTGTTAAGCTGTTGAGAATACTTTTCGTCGTCGTCGTCATCCCCTCTGCCTCTCTTGTTTAAGTCCGTGATCAGGAAAACAGAAATAAATAAGAGTTTGTTCGTGTTTTAATCGAAAGAGATTTTTTTATTTTCATGCCAGGCATATCAGTAGTAAGTAGTAGTGTACAACCTTGAAAATGAAATCTTTTACGAAATAAAATAAATAATGCTGCTGCTGTTTCTTTTCTGCACTGCTTGTTTTTATGATGATGATGGTAGGAAAAGGAGTTGATTAAAAATGCATAAGAATAATAATAGTATGATGTGAATGCATGAATATTTAAGTAGGTGGATTGTCATGGATCCATGACGATACCTTGTTGTAATGTTAATGATGTTTATGATAATATTCTTGATCATGATAACAGAAACTTTTTTTCCTACTCTTCTTCCTGTCTTCTTCTTTTTGATGACAATGACTTTATATTAAAGTACATTATATTATTTTATGATAGCGTAATAATAAGACAACCATATATTACACCAATCGTTTTAATTTTACAAACAGCAAACTCCTGTTGTATTACATAAGCAAGTAGCACTTTACGGTTTTCTTCTCATCTCATCATTACGAGAAAAAATATGATAAACATCATCAAGATCAAGAATAAGAATGGTGTGATAGTGGTGGTGGTGTTGATATTGCAAAGAAAGGTTAGGTGAAAGAAGAGATCTCATCAAAAAAGCTTTTATTTTATTTTTGTGGCTAATTTTAATTTCAAAATGTGATTTTTAAGCTGTGCGCTGCACTGGCCAGAAAAAGAGTATTTTTATTTTTATATTGAAGTAATACAGAGAAAGATGGGAAACGATTCGATACTTGCTTACTTACTTACTCATGGTAAGCTCTTCTTTCTCTTTTTTCTCACTGGTATTAACTTTTGCAAAGAGCAAAGTATCATTTTCCGTATTTGAAAAAGACGTAAATAAATAAGAAAGTAGGTGTACGTTTTCCATCATCATGTTCATTGCTCAATGTAATAACCTGATCTAAAAGGTAAGAAGAGAGTAAAAGAGCGCTATCGTCATCGTCATGATCATCATACATCGTCGTCTCTACCAAATCGGATTTCAGCTAATGACAAATAAAGTAAAGGGCGTGCGTTGTATTTGAGCGATTCCAAATTCAATGCTGCTGCTGCTTTTTTCCATTTCTATTTCTTATTTACGGCAACAATCCTCCGATCGACAACAATCGTTGAGATCAGATTAGATCTGCTGCTGCTGCTGACTAGAATGAATATTGATTGTAATTTTTAAGGGCTATATAATGGAGACTTGTATGCATACTGAATATTTAATGTGCATCTTCAATCATTTTTACAATCTTGCATGAGTTGATAATATCCATTTTAATAAGGTATTCTCTCCCTCTCTGTCCCATCCTTATTTAAATTTGACTATTTTGTTAAAAACCATTTTCAATAATACGTACAAATCAATTTTTAACCCTAACTTTTAGATTGTATGATAAGAAGAAGTATTGCCTATTATATTTATTATAAATGCTTTTAGTTTCCTTTAGAAAATCATTCATAAAGGAGTTGGGTAAAGTATAACTTTTAAACATGTTTAGTGTCTTCAAAGATGGACTTGGGCAAATCAGCTACCTTTAAAAAAAATTAAAACTGATGATGATGGATATGATAGTGACGAAGGTAGAAAGAAGTGATCACTGATCACCGACTGCAACCACTGCTCAATGGTGTCCATACAAAATCTCATCATCCTCATCCCCTTTTCCATCCACTCACTCACTTTTTAAACTTTGTCTCTCCTAACTGAAAAACTCAAACAAAACGCATTTTACGCTAAGATACCGTCACAACAGCAACAGTCGCCGTGGCTCTTACGTGTTCCTCGCGCGCATAGTAGTACATTGTATTACTATTATTATAAGTTTGTATATTTTTCACACCACAAACAAAACAGCAACCACCACCGCACCGTCATAGTATTACCCAACAAGCAACGAGCATGAGGTACAAACACACATACATATAGATAGATACATCCACGTCCCATCATATTTGGAAAAATGGCCACCTGCAACACTTTTTCCAAAATTTCACTGGAAGTTTCCACAATTTCGAAAAATTCTTTTGCTGAAATTGAAAGCCCATCCAAAAAGGCACTTGAACATCCAGAAATCCTACGAAAATTCGGAGTTTAACCCTAAATTATTGATTCCCGTGAAATGCCGGTGTGCATATATATACACGTTCCTTTTTATGAAGATGATGATTATTATTATGGATATAAAATGTATACTTATTATGTAAAGTTGCAAATAATATGTACTACATACTACTACCAAAACTACTACAGCAGAGGACACGACACGATGTGTAATAGTATTGGAATTGTTAGAGTGTAATAATAATAGTTTAGGTCAGAATTTTACTTACTTTAGTTAGCCCCCACAGAAAACAAAATCCTTCTCCTCTTCTTCAAGACTTTGCTGATGCTGAATCTATGAGAATAAAAAACATCAACGAGGTCATTCGTTCCCTCGTTTCATCTGGGCAGCAGCAGCAGTAGAGAGAGAGAGAGAGAGGGCGATGGGATAAGAATAAGGATGCATTATTGCATAATAAGCAAAAATAGCGCTTTCTTTAGAGGAACGCAAAAACAACAAAACTAAGTACATAAATGAAATTAACAACGATTCCAATTCTGTTGTAGAGCAAGCATGCGCATGTTGCCTAATGTGACTATGGCTATTATATTATCTTAATTTCATCAATAAGAGACTTAAAAAAATATTAAAGTTAGTTTGTCCTCCTGCTGCTGACAAATGTGGCGATGGATTGCAAAAGGGATGACAACGACGATGATGATGGTAGTCTTCGAGTCTCAGTGAAGAAGGAATGTCTGGTAAATGAAAAACCATTTATCATTATTATTATCATCTTTGAATTCAATGATCATGATGGACTACGATGATTATAATTATAATGTTACAAGTGTACGGTAGTGATTACTGAATTTTCAATGGTGCACTTTGTTTGCAATGCTGATTATCATTGTCTTAACATAGCTCATATTAATAATATTAGTTCCAGGTCCTCGACTGAAACTTGGTTTGACGACGAATTGAAATTGCCGTTGCTGTGGTTGTCGTTTGCCACGCGTTTTCTCTGTTTTGGCATAGCCGCAGCACCGTTGCGTTGTTCGTTTGTTACGTCAGCAAATTCATGACAAGACAAGAGGGAAGAAAATGCCAAGCCCAGTTAAACAAAAGTGAACGAAGAAGAGTTACTGAAATTTAGGTGTAGAAAACCCTTCTTAAGTAACAGGGACGACTTTGTCTTCGATGATGAAGGAATCCTTCATACTACTTACCTCTTCTCTGTCCATAATAATACCACCATTCATTATAGCTTGTTTACTTCTGCAAGTCTGCAATACACCTTCTACCGCTCGGATGGGTGACTGAATAAGGGATTTCCCTTATTCTGAATGATTGAGAGAAAGAGAGAGAGCGTAGCGAGAAAGAACAAAATAGGTAATGTAAGTAAGTAATTGTAGAGGAGGGTCACTAGTTTGTTGGGGTTCTGGTTACAGTCTATTATTTTTAGGATTTCATTGTGATGTGATATTATTCTCCCTACAACTCCTCTCTATCGCGATCTGCAATTGAAATACGAAGGAATGATTTTGGTGTTCTTGTCAGTCAGTTGCAAGAAAAGCGGTGGTGTGGCTTGCTCTATACAGAATATTTGTTGCGATTGTTAGATGAAGATCATGTCTGCTTTTTAGAGTTGTAAAAGAATAATGTTAAATGTTGCTTTAGCTTCGCTAAGACGACGAATGTTGATGTGATGATGATGATGATGACGATGACGCTGCTGTTGATGCTGGTCGATTGAGATTCATTCAGTGACTTACAAACTTAGAGTAACCAGTCAGTCAATGCAGAGCTTCAGAGAGGTGAACAATGATTGTCGTCGCCCATGATGCATGGTTGTTGGACATAAACGGTGAAGGGCGAGAGTGAAATTTCCACACAAAAAGCAACAAAACAACTCTTACTCTCTTTTCTAGCAGTTTCATAACGTTTCAGTGTTCGTTTGTTTGAGTGAAAAAAGTTTGAAGACGAAATGTCCATTTTTAGAATTTTTTGATGATAATGATTTTATGATATTGTTATATGGTTATTTGGAAATTTAACTGCAATTGGTGAAAGCGACAGCCGCTAAGAAAAGAAGTGAAATTCTAGTTAATCTTTCTCTGCAGTTATTAGTTAAATATTATTGAAGTGCAAATCATCACAATTGTTTATGCTTTGCCGTGTTTCGCCTTGGAAAAAGGAGAAGTGAAATCATCAATTCTAACTAATGAAGGGATTAGTCAGGGCTGGATAATTATTTATTTGAGGTAAAAGAAAGTTTTTCACAAAAAAAAAATCTTTCCATTTACTACACGCACCAGTAAATTCATGCGATATCGTGAATACCCATGGCAAGACAATCTTAAACGTATCATCGGTCAGTAATCGTAAATGACTCAATTTTTTAAAAAAATGCTAAATACGAATAATTTACTTCAAGTTAAGGCTCTGATTTATTAATTTGAAAGAAAGATCGAAGGCAAAAGTCTTTCTTATTTGATGAAGTTATCATCATCCCTGCTCCTTATCTGACCTTCACCTTATTTCCCTTCTTTGGATTGTAGTAGGTTTTTTTTCTCTCTTGGCTGGCATATTATTAATATAGAAAGAATAAGTTGACAAGATAGACTCAAGCAGTCGAAGTCTCATTGTTATCGTTATTATTGTTGTTATTGTTGTTGCTGTTGCACAAGGAGTTAAACGAGTCACATTGTTGTCTAATCTAATCTTTTTTAACATGCTCACAGTATAGTATTTTATCACTATTATCATCTGAAGCATTATTATTATTATTATGCATTCTCTCTTTATAGTTACACTCATTCATTGATTTGTTTGTGATTGCGACACATGCAACGCATAATCAATTAATAATATTATTTTTATTCATGTAGATAGCAAATAATTGCTTACAAAGGACTTCGGTGTTTCGAATATTATATTGGCATTGGAGGAACGACAGATTTTTTTAAAATGTTAATTTCATTGGTCAAAAGATGTTACCAAAATTAAGCCATTAGTCATTCATCATCAATCATCATTATTTCATTAAGTGTGTGTGTAAAATGCATTTTTAATAATAAAGGATTAATTGTTTTTTATTTTTCTCTTCTAGAAAGCTAATTACGCAACAATAAATGATGATGAAACTGACTACAGAGCAGCTGTGAAAAACGAATTGGAATAACGAACTTCATAGAAATATGCGTCTTGGAAGAGATTTTCTGTGAGTTTCTTAAACGAAATTGATTTTCCACGTTTTTGCAACACGTGAGTTTTAAATTTTATGTAAAAGCGAAGAGCTACAAAAAAATTAAACCAGAATCAACTAACTCCACGGAAAGAAAAAAATCACTTCATGGGCCTTCCTTACGTACGTACTTACTGAAGTTAATTACATTTCTGTAATATTTTAAGCATTCCCTTAGTAAAAGAGGGAAAAGGACATTCATCTTCTTCAACTTTGATGTCTGCAGTGAAGGGACAGTTGAATGAGTTGATTTTATTTTACTGATCCTAATCAAAAATGAACGATTTAAATTTGGTCACACGTGTGACGTGACTATTGAGCTTCGTCCTTGTCTAGTTATTTTTACATGAAAGGAATTCAACACTTTATACGACTCTCCCTCTCTTTACATGGAAGATTAATATTCTTATTATTATTATAAACAGCAACTGAGGTATTGCAAGGTGAATGTTAATGTTCCTGAAATGAAAGATGTCTGTGTTATGGTGACAATAAACAGCAAAAACAACAACAACGGCAGCAACAGCAGCGACAAATAAGTACAGAAGGTTTCGAAGTGGTGGTGGTCGTCGTCGTATTGGCGGCAGCAGCGTGCTGACTGACAGTGACACTGACCAATTTAACTTCCGTTCTTTCTACACATCGGTACGTACATATCACGAGTGATTGCTCCTCTCGATTGAAAATCTTATGTCTTAGTCTTAAATGGTGTTTTGTGTAGGAATTAACACAGACGATTAATAATGTAAGCGTATAATGGTCATTATATCAACCTCATTATCCCTCTCCCCGCCATCTGCTTCTTCTTCTTCTACTTCAGTCATAACTCCAACAGCAACATCAACAAGAGCATCATCAGTAATCAGTAATTATAAAAACAACAGGAGAAACAGTAGCAGCAACAACGTTAATAAAGGTGGAAGTAGTGGTATTAGTGCAACTACAATTGTTACTGTCCCTTTAAAATCGAATAATAACAAAAGCCATCATCCTCAACAAAATCAAAATCCTAATCACAACAACAACGGCAAAACGGATGCGTCACAACAACAACAACACTCGCCACATTCCATGATGGACTCTGCAAGAGTGGGACTCGACTACATAGTCGAGAATAGCGACTACACGGAAAAACTTGCATCTGGTAAGGAAGAATTTAACGAGAAATTTACTCTTGTTCCTTTTTTACTTTAACGTAATAAAAACCTTTTTAGCCTTATTTATGCAAATTAATTAGCTAAGCATTAAAAATATGATTAGCGGCAACGCAACATAATAATCGCGATCGCGAGAGAAGTTTTTTTTAGATGCATCCTTGTATGAGTTGCTCGTCGTCGTCGTCGCTCGTAGGACTGCATTTTTGATTTATTTCCCCACATTAAAAGAATTGTGAACAAGCAACGAAGAAGTATTTTTTTAAGTATAAGTCTGTAAACTGCAAACTTCTAAAGAAGAACGAAAGCGAAGGAAGAAGAAGGAGCCTCTTGTTCTTTTTCGTTTTGTTGCTGTTGTTGATGGCTGAAGAGTAATGTCATTAATGTCCATCTAATTTTTATTCTGTACGGCAAAAAAATCAAATATGGCGCAGAACTCTAAACACTTTTGGAATGACAAGGACACCTTGCACACTTATCCTTTCGCATTCGCATTATTATTATTATTACATATAATGATGATGATGATTATAATATATGAGTGAGTAAGTAAGTAGTGGATGGATAGGGTACGTGTAAATGAACGAGACATACCACAATAATGATGATGATAAGTAATAATAATGCTTTTATTATCTCGAAGAGGTTCTTTTAGGAGCTGGAAGTAATCTGATACTATATAGCGAGAGCTGCAAGCTTCACTATTCTCTTCACTCTGCTCATATGAGAAGAGCGAGGTGATGATGCGATATGCGATGCGATGTTGAGACAGATATTAAATGTTTTGTGCCTATCATTCCTCATTTGCATAATATTTTACGTATTTGGAAAGAGTATTTCTGAAATTACTTCCATTCCCAAAAATTTACTTCCATTTTTTAGAGCTTTTGATGATCTACACATACAACAAAAACAACAACAACATCATCATCGCGTTCCATATCCCTCCGCAAATGAAAACGCTGCTGTACTTTTTACGGCTTTGTAATCCCATTTTTGCATTTTAAATTTATGCATTTGTTTTAATTGACTTTGGCATCATCGTGGTCATGAAAATTAGTATCGCTGTAATGTAAAGAGCAACAACGATTTGAAAAAAAGAGTTGCCTTGACTTTGGATACAAATACTAATTTAACAGGAATATTTATATTTAAGTACTTATTTAGTATTTGGTAAGGAAAATGTAAATGTGTAAAAAGAGATTTTTACAGAGCGCATTACCAAAAGTACTAAATTAATTTAAAGGTTTGATTATTTGAATATCTAGAAAACAAATGTCACCACTCTTTTTACTACCCCGAAATAATAAGCCTTTTTTCTCGCTAATTTGTTTTACATTTTTGGACAGAAGTCAGATATTTTGAGGAAAAGTAAGCTGCTGATTATTGTTCAATTTGTAAAATAATGTTCTGTTGCATTGTTTTGTACGCGAGTCTCCTTCATAGTTCTTTAACCAACAACCCATGATTCGCTCATTCGCTGCTTATGGCTTAAGTTTGGAGTATTATTGGCGACCCAATATAATCTTCCGTTTAAATTATGTCAAACGGATTAGCGTAAAATTGAAATATAATTTTGTTTATCTTTTGCACAAATTCGAGTTGATTTAGCGAAAGCACAGCATTAAAAATGTGAAATTTTAAGAAAAATGCTGCAATTTAAGTTATTCTTCTTCGCTATCTCGCTCTCTGTCACTTCTTTAGATCTGTCGACTTTTATCTTATTAAAAAAGGCAAATCCTGAATCTATATACTTTAAATCAACTGCTGTGCAATGCAATGCAGTTGTTTACGAAGAAAGAAGTGTTGAATATTATTTTTTTTATAGATATTTTCAAATAAGGATGTGGAATCTCTTCATGAGACGTGAAAGATAATGCTATACTATTTGTATAGCCATATTTCTACATGAACAACAGTTTAACCAACATTCTTAGTTTAAAGAGCACATCGCATTCTGTTTTGTTTTAATGTCATTTCCTCCTCAAACTGAATTCAATTCACTTTTTGTTTGCGTTTGTGCAAAAACAACTCGCGCAGTTTTTAAGGATACAATAGATAGTTTTATAAATTGTTTCAATCCGTTCTTTCCATTTGGTAAGGATAAAAAATTGAATTAGATATAAAACGACATTTGCCATAGCCATTGTAAAAGCTTGCGAAAAGGTTGATTCACCGAAGCATTTTGTTTAAAGATTAAAAAAGGCAGTGAAATAATATCGCACGTCCATCCGCCGACCAGTATCGTCACCTCCATACCATACCTCTCTGCCGCCACCATTTTACTATCTTTGAAGGAAAACAGGTAGGCAGTGAAGGGATTTGTCGAGCAGTGACAAATAATAGTAATAATAATACAAAATGAATCGCTTCTTCTTCTTCTTCATTTTCTGCATATTATTTTTGTTTGCTTTTTTAAAAAAGAGATTTCGTCATCTCATCTGCCTACTAAAAAATATCACTCTATCTATGGAATTTAAATAGATGCGACAACTATAAACCTTTTTCAGACTTTATATGGAATTTCCAATAATAAAAATAGAGCACGAGAGTAGCGTGAAGAGACGAGGAGGACTGCGATGATTTTATTGTTTTTCTTGTACGTCCGTCCGTCCGTCTGTCGCACATTCTGAAGGGTTGTAAAATATCGATGTTAATTGTCAATTAGACGGATACTCATTTGTTTGTCCTCCTCTTCTGAATTTAGAAAGATTCAGACAACAGAAGACTTCGTCTTTCATTTTTGTTTCTGTTTATTTTTTTTTGTTTCTTGTTGCCGGTTAGGTCTTTGCTTTGCATTGCACTACGAAAGTGGGAGCGCCGTTTCATAAGTTTATATTTGCCATAAAATGCAAATAATTTTTGTAGGTCGGTCTCTGTTCTTAATTGATTTATCATCATTACCACCACCACCACTCATCAAGTGCAGACCATGATAACAAGATATTATATGGTATGAAATGCAGTTATTTCGTTGCAGGAAGTTTGTTGATACAGTTATGTTCCAAGGAAGGAATTAATCTGCAAGCCTATCTGATAGTATTTATATTTGTTCTACGAATTTGGAATAATATTTTTACACGATATAAATTTATCATTCATGTATTGTATTTCTTTAGATTAAAAGTTTTTTGTCTGTCTGTATCTGTCACCCATATCAGCCGTATTAGAGTTGTTCCTTATTATGGAACTTGACGACTTTTATCTTTATCTTTCCCAAAACCAAATTTGTTTGTTTGCTTGTGAAAGCGTACAACAAACAGAAACGAGAAGATAAATTTGTTTATTTTGAGCTATCCATGTCATTTTTTGCACATGGATGAATAACATTCCTGTATTGACATTGACAACTTTTCGTTTTGTTGTGTAGGCGAGAATCTTGGTCTATCTGCTCAAACACTTTTATAATTTAAAATGTCGACCTTTTTTCTTCTACAAATATTTTTTTGCAATAGAATCTGAAGGTCCGATATTTATTTTTCCTAATTTTATTTTTATTAATTTTATCCACGTATGCATTTTTTCATCACCTTTTTGAATTTGATTTGAGTTTTTTGCTTCACCATTAGAAATGAGCACGTACTTCTTAAAACTTTAAAAAAAATATATTTCTGTGTTATTATGTAAGTAAATGCATGATCGAGTTTCATGAAAAGTTATCTAAAATGTTGTAAGCAGACGCATCATCGTGCTTAATAACTTGGATAATATATTTTTTAAGAAAATACTCTTCATTATTATGATTGACTGACTGACTGAGTTCACTTTACTAACTATTAAGGTTAGTTAGATATTTGAGCTAGGTCGTGACGGCTGTATTTAGCTGCAGAAATTTCCAATTTTCAGTCATTTCATCATTAACATATTTCAGATTATTGTGATTATTGTATGTTTATTAAAAACTAGGACCTAAATATATTGACTGCACAATATTACACAGATTATTATTTTGCTTGGGAATTACATAACAAAATTTTGGCATTTTTCTGTCAAAATTGTCATTCGCTGAATTGTTTATGAGTCAAGCATAATACTGTTCAAGTTCCCCCTCTGGTTGAGTCATTTCATGAACAAAAAATCTTTATAATTGCAGCTTGAAGAAAAAAATTTCCTCTACTTTTTCATCTTCGAACAAAAACTGATGATGATGAGTTCAAAAGCAAGATCAACCTTGACCTCTAAGGAAACCGAGAGCTGCACTTCATTAAACCGCTCGCTTGGGGAGTCGAGTTCATTATCATTGCGTATATAATATTGCACGGCACAAAATAATTTTCTTTTCCGTGGCCGGTTAGTTAAATAAAAACGTAATGTGTTCCAGTATCGTCTTAAAATAAAACATGAACCCTGTAAAAAGATAATAATCTGAAAAAGATAAAATCGCAATTTTAATACCTGCAATTTAATTCAAACAATTGATTGCACTGAACAGGAATTTTTATCCTCATAGCAGAATGAAAGGTGAAGTTGAGTACAGTACAAGCCCAGTCCAAAGTGCTGGTGATTTATGTTTAATAAGCAGTAATGAACGGTTACCATAAGTTTATTTATGTGTGTTTGAGGATAACGCCAAGAGGGGAATTCAATATTTAAAAAAATAAAATAAAACTGCACAATGATATTTTACACAACGACTTCATATAAATTCGATAAGAATTTCTTTCTTTCCATTTTAAAAAAAATATTATGCACGAACGAACGCGAACGGTAATCGTTATTACAATATTACTCATTCATTTAGTAAACAATTTGATTTGATTATTTTAATTCACCCTCAGCTCAGCAGATATCATCATCATAATCACGCAGTGTAGTAGTAAGTAATAATGTGGTGGTGGTGGTGGTGGTGATGACGACTGAAGTGATTTTTCCACTTTAATCCCTTTGAGGCATTTTTCTCTCTTCAATGTTGACATTACTAATGCCCTTTTACTTAATTTATGAACCTTATTATGCATGACAAGATAACAATTACCAGAAAAAAAATCGCAAGTGGCGATTTGGCGATGATGACGACGATACTTCTGGTGCTCCTGCTCCTGCTGATGATGATGATGGGACTCACATAAAAATTTTTATGTGAAAGATAATTATTTATTATTATGATCATGATATGGATATATTATGATTGATATAAAGTAAAAGCCACAGCAAAACAAAGCCTTGTCGTCGACGTTACGTTGTTCTTGCACAATTCTAAATAATTCTACTTTTTTTATTATATCTCATCTCATCTCGCTCATCCAACTCCAACAACATTGTCAATTTATTATTTCTGTATTATCTAAATAGCTACCTGCTAATTTTTTTAAGTCATTCATTCATTCACTTACTTATTTACTACTATCATCATAATTTATCTAGACCCGTACACTCAAGTTACAAATTTCTTAAGGAAATGAGCAGAACATAATTTTTAATATAATAATTAAGTATAGTAACGCGTCAAAAGGGAATAAAATCATTTTTAAAGGATTGACCAAACTTCTAGTCTGCACGAATGTAATTTGTTTGTCCCAGTCGGTTCAGGTAAACGTTTTTTATAGACAGAAATATGTCAGTTCAAAAAATATTTTGTGACCCTTTCATCATTGTACCATTTTCATTCATTTTTGGGACGAGGCTTTCAATTTTGTTTGTTGCATTCCTGCAGAATAAATATTATGTTCGTATTTTATTTACTCGTCCCACCCCCAACATAAATGGCTTAATATTTTATTGGTTTCTTTACAGAAAAGATTCACGATAGATTACTTATCATTAATTATTACTTTGGTTTAGTTTTTCCTTAAACTTATTGGATAATTAGAAGCTTTTGAAGGGTTGATTTATTCAATTTATTGAATAATCACGTCACACATCAACAAGGCATTTTGTTGAAGGAAAGTCTCGAATAATCATTTTCTTTCCTACTCTGCTGGCTGGAAAGTGTTTGTGTTTAGCCGAAAGGGAAGACATAAACTAGTACAATTTATATTCTCCAATATAAGCAAAGAGTTTCAATAATAATTTAAGCCTCCATAATAATTTGAATAGAAAATTATATTTTTCTTTCCTTTTTTAATTTTCAGCACTCGAATCTAAGAATTTCGTTGTAAAAAAGCAAGTTTTTGAGCTACTTTCAGCCCTCTGTGTTTACAGCGCTGATGGATATGCGAGAACGCTGGAAGCCGTAGACTATTACAAGGTAAGATCATAATATGTTTTTCCAATATATTCCAAACACTTAAATTATTTATTGCGTGATTAGAGAAAGCTGGAGATATAAAAATAATAGAAAGAGAAATTACTTATGATGATGATGATTATGATTATTAGTAGTAGAAAATTCGGCATCTCAAAACAATTTTTTTATTTGTAAAGGAGTATTGAATATTAAAGTTGAACATTTGAGATGTTTTTATTAATGATAAATTATCCGTAAAAAGAACATAAACATTTCAAACTTCATCCTCCTCCTGCGCATGAAAATGATAAGAATAACACCGCCACCACCACCACCACATAGCCAATCGCTCATCTCTTGATCATCGTCATTATAATATTACTTATCTTCTACAATAAAACGTTGATGAAGACTAAAGAATGAACGTATTATGAAATTATTTTGTGCGTGGTTGATTTGATGAAGCTTATTATTTTTTTCAGTTTAGTCAAACAATTTTTTTTAGCTAAAAATCATTTTCATACATACACTCACGTATGCACGCGCCACTGCTGTTAATCTTCTTCATCTTTTACTCTTCTTCAGAGCTCGCGTTTTTTTCTGGAAGCTACATAATACTTAACGATTTTCATCAATCAATCCTGATTTTCATTTTTCTTATCCATTTGTGTCGATCATACTATTTTATGGCATGAGCCAGTCATAGTAATTGTTTATTTGACTTCTTCTTCTCCGCCACACGTTGGGCCATATAATAACAGAAAAAATCTATGTGGTGCTGTTGGTGCAGTGGTCATATATTATAAAAAAAATTTTCAATGTGAATGCGAATGAATAAATAGTGAGTAGGAGCTGACTTTATCTTTAAAAGGGTAGTATTGAAGAAGAAAACTATTCGATTATACAAAATATAGGCGAAAACGAAATGTTGGCAAATTTTATTTAAACAAAAAGTCTTTCTATTGCTAAGTTTGACTTAATTAATGAGAATTATTTAAACAGATAAAATAATATTCACAAATAAACAACACTTTTAGCTTTTTAAGTAGAAGATTTTTTGTTTGATTTTCTTCTATACAGAAACACAGAAAAGAGCGTTACCGTTTCAAATTTATCATCACGGAACTTCGAAGCGGGCCAAATGTTGAATATCAGACTGCAATCCTCGCATTCATAAACTGTTTAATTTTGGCAACTCCAGATTTACATGAAAGGATACGGATTCGTTCGGAATTCGTTGGGCTGAAACTTTTGCAAGTTCTTAGTGATTTAAGGTAAGCTGCAACAACAACATAAAAAATACTTGTTTCACGGAAAAATATAATATTTTACCAATCTACCCATTTCTATGAGAAGTCAATAAGAAGTGTGAAGCGTGTGATTGCATAAATAATTATCAAAATATACCAGCGATTAATAACAGTAACGTTTGACGTCATTGCGAGAAGAAATACTATATTGGGAAGAAAGTTAGAGACCTTTTATGTAGATGTAGGTGTAAAAAAGATTGACGGGCTTTTAAGAAAGTTGAGTTCATTTTTCGTTTTTTTCTTTTTCTCTCTCTCTCTCTCTCTCGCTGCTCTTGATACAGATACAGACACAAGGAGTCATCAGACCTTGTTGTTCAACTTGATGTGTTTGATGAGCAAAGGGAAAGTGATGAGTCTCAAACAACGCCTGCCCTCACAGGAATAGATTTGTCCAGTCCGCTAGAAGTATTTTATGCAATTATAAGACAAATCTCGGACAGTCCCCA
>JAHZNJ010001489.1:0-19401 GCA_027744475.1 Lepidocyrtus cf. sotoi NNG-2020 | reverse complement strand
ATACCATATTTATATATGTTCATTAAATTGTTGTTTTTATAACTTGTCACTGGATCAAAATGTAAAATTAGCTGGTGGTATTCATCATGGGACCAATTTATGGAGCACAGGTATTCTAAGACAAAGTATATTCAGGCTAGAGGTCAATGATGTGAAAAATGTCGTTGAAACAACTTTTAACTTTTCATTCATTGAACTAATCCATATAATAATAATTCATTTCGTAATTAATTATTATAATTGCTGCTCACATAATCAATGATCTTCCACTCGCTCGATCCAGATGAGCTACTTAGGGCCGACTCGAGTATTCAACTGGGGGATTCTGGTGACTGGGGTCTGTTGTATCATTTTTGGGTGAGCATAGCATGAGCAACGTCTTAATCAATGTCTCTATTAATGACCCTGAATTTGAATTTGAATGAACTTCCAATTAGCAATGTTTCAAGGCACATTGAACTTGAACTGCAAAATGAGCTGGACACATGCCACATGTGACTTTGATTAAGTGACAAGAATTTTTGATTTGTTAATAGTTTACTTGATGCGATTCAGGACAGGACGGCATTCATTTGGAGTTGCTTGCTTGTTCGTGTAGTGGAAGCTATGGGCGATGGTTAGTTCTTACGTAATGAATAAATAAATAATGTAAATTATACAATATGAAAGGCTACATCATGTTTCATCTGTTTTTAGCTGCTTTTGAAATAGCCAGTTTCACGATCATAGCTCATGAGTTTCCTAAGTCTGTGGCTTCTAATTTTGTAAGTGCAATATGAAGACAATAAGACAAATGCTCTGATTTAGGTCCAAATGTTTAGATGAACAAACTAAAAAATGAATATTTTTGAAGGCAAAACTGGAAATATTTTATGGCCTTGGCTTAATTATTGGACCGACATTAGGCGGCGCCCTTTACGAAATCGGAGGCTATCGACTTCCTTTCCTCACCATGGGGGGTTTACTTTTCGCATCTGCAATTGCCACGTATCTTTACTTACCCGAGTCCAGTACAAGGCAGCAACAGCAAATATCTAAATGCGCCAACAAAAATGAATCCACTAACGAAGCTGGCCGACCGATCGTACATGGAGGATTCCAAATGTTTAAAATGCTTCGATTACCTGTGATTGCGATGGTATCTTATAGTATTGTCGCAGCAACAATTGGAGTAGGATTTATATCTGCCAATTTAGATCTTCATTTGGAACAGGTTTGTTATATAAAATTAATTTTATCCCACATTGGAAACACAAAGCAAGTCATGACATGTGACTTTGTGGAAATATTTAGCTCTTTTTTAATTAAATGTTTTTGTCATGCGATATAGTTCCACTTAAATAAGTTTGCGGTAGGCTCAGTATTCATTCTGGACGGAGGCGTTTATGCAATAACCGCACCAATCTGGGGATGGATTTGCGACAGTACGAGTTATCAAAAGCTAATTACATTTGCTGGAGCTGTTTTCACAGTGCTTGGGTTTATTTTTGTCGGACCCGTGCCGTATTTTCCTTCTGATACGTATGTCCCTATATGATACTGAAATATTATATTTGGGAGTAACGACTTGTTGTTTATTCCTATCCAGAAACTCATAGAGACATGCTAATTTAATTGTGGTCTATAACTATTTTTAGGACTCTGTTTATGATATGTTTTGGACTCGCACTGTTCGGTTTTGGTTCAGCGGCCACACTGGTATCAGCGTTTCTGCAACTTTTACAAGATGCTATGTAAGAACGTTGTATGCGTACTTATAATGTTTACTAGATAGATGTGATGCGCTTCGGTGAATTTGTTGGCATTTTCAGGAACTCTGGTATTTTTGACCCGGATGAGCAACATAAGTAATTGTAATTAGAGCAAAATATAATCTGTTTCCTTGATTTGCAGAAAAAATGGGTATCCGGATGATATCTCAACGTACGGGCTAGGTAGGTGATTGTTTATTCCGCGTCTTGTGCATTTCTTTTTTACATTTGAAAACTTTCAATTTGAACAAAAAACTTTTTTGTGCTTTAGTTTCCGGATTGTGGACTTCAATGGCAGCTCTAGGCTATTTCATCGGACCTTCGATTGGAGGAGTTTTAGACGACTCGGTGGGATTCCGTTGGGCCTCGCTTTTTATAATTTTTAGCCAGTTTGTTCTCGTAAGTAGATATATTTGTGAAGTAAATTGAAGAACCGCACACAGATATGTATGCTGTTTAGTTAGGCATGAATAATTAATGAGACTTTCTGCGTAATTATTCCTAGATGATCATACTTGGAGGTTTTTACACATCGAAGCTCATTCGAGAGAGGAAATCCGCAAAATTTACTGATCCTACTGTGAAAGAACTGGGGACGGAAGAAGACAAAAGAAATCATAACATTATCAATGACAAATCCTTTTACCCTGTATTAATCAGCGTGAATGAGTCTGGAGGGATTACATTCGCTGACGCTGCTGGAAAAATATAATACTCCGTGGTGATATGATCTGCGCAGAAAAATACATAATATTGTATAATATCTAGTCTCCTGTAACTCTACTCGCAATCGTTAGCAAATCATTATCTAAAATGTGTAAAATATTCTTTGTTTAAAGAATTTTTGTTATTGTTTCAATCTCTGTACGACAATAGAATAATGTCTTAATTTTTCAGTTATACGTATTATAAGTAAAAGCTAATTAAAACAAAATCACACAAAAGAAAACTTTGTAATCAGTCAGAGGATAAGATCCTTAGTCAGCTTACTGTGGGAATGAAATCTAAAATTATTTTTTTATTGTGTTATATTGGTATTGCTACTAACAGTTTGTTAGATTAGAATCATCAATCATCGGAATCTATCTTTTTCACGCAATAGCTAACTGTATACTTTATTTGCATAATATTTTGAGGATTTCAATATTTTTTGCGGTTTGGTGACGAAGAAAACTCAAGTTTTCCCACTCTGATTCACATTGTTGGAGAACTGTAAGCGGATTCCCAAAACTCTTTGCATACTTCTAATCTTACGTAATGGAAGCAAAAATAAAAGGTATTGGCATTAGGCAGTACAATAATAAATCATGCCATACACTCCCATTCACAAGTAGCGACAAACAACTCTTTAATGCACAAAAGGTTTTCATTTAACGTTTCTTCCATCTCTCATCCTTTCCCTCTATCTTGATGTCTACAAGAAATAAGAATCATGTAGTTATGCAAATTACATGAGTCAACAAGAAGCGACGACGCGGTTGTTTTTCACTGCAGTTGCATTGCAGTCCACGCCACTGCAAAAGGATTTTATTCCAGTTTTCTACTTTATCTTGCTCCATGTGCGCAGTTAAATCGCATCATTTCATTTACGACGCTGGGGAAAACGAAAAGATTTGGCATTTTCTCGCTTTCTGAAAAACGGAACCGCGCCATTTTAAAAAATATAAATCGGAAAACGGCAATTGCTTACCTCTTGTAAAATATTTTTGTTCTACCGCGTTCCAGGAAATAAATATGAAATGGAAGTTCATTTGTCAGTTATGGTATGGTTCATATTTAGATTAAATCAGGCTTGCCAATGCAATATTTAAAAGCAATGTTCTTCAATTTCAATGCACGATTTCTTTCAAACACATTTTAATACAATACAAATTAACTAAAATTATAACCGTTATGAAAACGATACATTACATATAACGTTACGTACATCAATCAAATCAATCTTCTTCACGAATAATTCCAAGTCGAGTGGCTACAAGTTTGACAGAGCTGATGACCTCTTCTTGGACCAGATTGAAGCTCATTGCCAACAAAGATATTCCGAAGAGAAGGTATAAGGAGCAGAGCGCGATGCTTACCTGCAAGCCCACAAAGACATTTTTGGTCGGTCGACATAAAACAAATGTGCAAAAACAGCTTGTCTCATTGAATTGCTAATTATGTAACAGTTACATAAACAGAATGCTAACACCTCCCTGTTGCAAAATATAATATGTTGAGCTTACCTGAGACGAGTCATTTTGCACTCTTTGAGCCGGTACATAATCACCAAACCCTAAACACAATTTTTTTTCTGGCGGTTATAAATTATTGATATTTTTCTGTATAGTTTTATAGTTTATCAATTTATCATACATATTTTGGGATGTCATTACTTCCGTAAACGATATAGTCTTCTACTATTTCATCCTCCCAGTAATCCCCGGGTGGCACCTGTGTTAAATTAAGAGTAAAATGCTACGCATATTAACATAGTAGTAATTTCATACAGTCTTTCTCTACTGTCTGCCTGCAGTCAGTAATGTATCATTGAACTTTTCCACTGCATAATATGTATGTAATATGTAAACTATGTCATTTCTATGACGTAGTTTTTTTGTCAGGTCTATTAAATCGGATTTTCTTTGTTCATGCTAAAGTTTATATAGCTATACACTCATAGATATATTTGTAGAGAGACAAAGCGACTTTGCATTCGTTTATGTTTATGTCCCTCAACATTGAACTTCAGTATCAAATCAACAAGTTTAAATCAGGTTATAAATTTCACAGAGATTAATTTTCTAATTTCAACAAAGCGAGTTCTAGGAATAATCACTCCACATGCGATGTGCTGTGCAACCCAAACTGGTTCTTTCTGAATGATCGGGTAAACAGTAAGCACTATTAAGTACTTGATGCTTACGTTAGTACTACTTCGGTTACAGAGTAAAGACGATGATGGATAGGAATTTCCCAATAGACAAAGGATTTTTTCGGGGGTTCTTTCTTATTCAACTGTTTGTCATCATTGCATTACGCTCGCTCGCGTTCTTCAAAGAACTTGCCTTGAGGCTTAACAAGTCTGTGCTCTTCAAAACACTTAATAGTTTGATATTATCTTTACATACTTTTTGTAAAGTTTTTCCGCGTAATATTCATGAGGATCAGAGATTAGAAGAATAAGAAAATGCAAGAAAGAACAGAAAGAAGAGTTTTATTTTGTAGTTTTGACCAATGCAATGCAATGTTTATGCTCCTGTCCTGTAGTTCCTGTTCGTGAACTTGGATTTGGGTGTAAAGGAAAAAGAAAAGGCAAGGACGCAACTGCATAATTTTTTCAGTTGCATGATCAAAATTCAAAGCAATCACTAATACAGTAAATTTTTCATTGATCAAAGAAACTTTAAAGAAAATCAGATAAGATTAATGAGATTTGCTCTAGTAGATTTTCAAGGACTTGAAGTGTCTCAAGTCTCAATAGAAGCAGAGTTCAGTTAGTCAATTATGGCGTGCTTTAAAGTAAAGCAGACTACAGTTCTCTAGTCCTTGAGTAATTTCATGGAAGAACTATTAATTTTTTACTGTTTTATTAGCAGCTCGATGAGAAAAAATTAATTTACATTAATAAATTTTGTTTCACTGCCAGCAGCAGATACTGTGTTAAACAAGAGCTGTTCATTTGACATTAATCTATCACGTAACAAACACATCATTCTTTGTAACGACAGATTCAACAAAAACCTGTGACATCAAAGAATCTACAGTAAAGTCAAGTTTTATTCGTTCGTACTTAACTTGAATGAATGAATCAATAAAAAGATTTCGTAGAACGAGCATCTGCTCACTTTTTTGGATGAAAAGTAATTGGACCAGATTTCATCTCTTAGTCTAGGTTGAGTTGAGTGGTATGTCTTTTCATACAATACAAAGCGAGAAACTTTCCAGTATCTGATTTTTCATGGAGCGAAAAGGATCCTTCAACTATTAAACGCGACGAATTCATAAACTTGAGTTTTCACACATTTATAATTTCAATGATTGATAGTTTAAATTAAAACAAAAGTTATTTGAAAACGTTCACGTAAAAATGACATCGTCAGAGTCACATGAAAGTAGACCTCCTTTGAAAGGAGAAAATTTGCAAGACAATTCAGACAAAATGGAGAGCAGTTTGAGTACCAAGCGACCCGAGAATAGTGGTATTTTTAACGCAACAACCGCAACAATGGTGACTAACTCCGTTTCAATCGATGTGATAGTGCCCGACTCGTCCACAAAGGATGTTCAAAGTTTAAACGATAATAATAAAACAAGTGACAAATCTGAAAATATTTTTGCAAGATATTTCCGCAGAAAAACCAAAGGAATGACGAGGCGACAAATTGCAATTTTATCAATCTTCCCGTTTGTTGAGTTCTTTGCTGCGACTGTGATTAGCATTCAAGGGCCATTTTTTCCAAAAATTGTAATCTATACTACTTACACAATTAAGAATCCTTTCAAATTTTTATTAAAAATTTTTGAATTTTGTGAATTTTTTTATTTGTCTCATAAAGGCTAGATCTAAAGGAGCAACAAAATTCGAGTCTGGCTTGGTATTTGGGATCTTTGAACTTTTCGTTTGCATAATGGCTCCTATTTTTGGTGCGAAAATGGGCATGCTAAATCCAAATAGGGTTTTCAACTACGGAATATTTGCGACAAGTCTGTCGTGCATTGTATTTGGGTAAGAGAGCTTTTTGGCTTTATTTGCAGCATGAAAAATGTACCACCTTTAGAAGATTTAATTGAATTACTACATTCGTCTGTCCTAATCCTAACAGTTTCGTACATTACTTGGATGACCGTACTTTGTTTGTATTGGCATCATTGTTTATTCGATCTATTGAAGGGATTGGTAAGTAGAAAACTTTAAAATTCTTAACTTTTATAATAATTTGTGATAAGTTTGTCAATCTTGTATGTCTTTTTACGATAACTTGCAGGAGACGCAGCATTTGTAGTGGCATCGTTCTCGATAATTGCAGGTATGAGTTATAAATATTTTATTATATAATGAAATCCAGAAAACTAATCCTTTTCATTCCTAACAAAAACTCTTTTTTTTGTTAATCTGGGATTAGCTGAATTTCCGGAGTCTATTGCAACAACATTTGTAAGTAAAATATCTAGTCAATCTTAAGCTTTCTTAACCATTTCTAGTTGCAATTCAATTTATACGTTTTATTTTTAGGCAATGTGCGAGACTTTTTACGGATTAGGCCTAATTGCAGGTCCTACTGTAGGTGGTGGCTTGTATCATATCGGTGGCTTCTCACTTCCCTTTGTAACGATGGGCGTTCTTCTCTTCATCTTTGCAATTGCCACTTACATTTTCATTACAAAGGAATTTGCACCGAATACTGAAAAGATAGTCTCCAGCAGCAGCTTTGCTATGTTCAAAATGTTAAAAACTCCAGTCATCGCGTTGACTGCTTATGGTACTTTTGCAGCAGCCACAGGAATTGGTTTTCTTAATAACAGTTTGGAACATCATTTGGCACAATTGGGGGTCGACACATGGGGTGTCGGTTGGATCTTCATGCTTAATGGTGGTGTTTACGCGTTAACAGCACCGTTTTGGGGCAAACTGTGTGACAAAACCAGCCAACCAAAAATATATTCGATGATAGGATCCCTTCTAACCATGTTTGGATTCACATTAGCCGGACCACTGCCATTCTTTCCTGACTGGAAGCCGTAAGATGGATTTCACTTATGAAACTTTTATTTTTTTATTGTTCTTGTGATTGATGATTTGATTTGATCTCATCCAAACTTAAAATTCACTATGCCATAATTTTCAGGACTGTTTTTCTGGTATGCATTGGTCTAGTAATATTTGGCCTTGGCTTAGGATCTACCTTAGTTTCTGCGTTTATTCTCTTTTTGCAAGATGCCATGTAAGAAATTTACATTGCTGGATAACCTAACGTTACAAAACTTACGGATGGTGTTGTGCTTAATTAATAATGTACATTTATGATTTTAGCTCTAACGGATATCCTGACGACGTGACCACATACGGTTGTGTATCAGGTCTGTGGGTTTTCTTAACTGCGATTGGATTTTTTGTCGGGCCTACGTTGGGTGGTCTTCTAGATCAAAGCGTTGGGTTCAGATGGGGAACACTTTTTATTATCGTTGAGCAAATCATTTTGGTAACTTGACATGTTTTAAAACCATATTCAATTCAAATTGAACAGAAAATTCCATTCATTCAGTTCCTAACAGAAGTACTCTTTTTTATTTGTAATACACAGGTTGGGCTTTTAACCTGGTACTTTTATCACAATCGTAATGCTCCACCAACACCTCCATCATCCTTAGATCAAACAGAAGATAACTTCAATGACATTGTGATAACCTACGCAATTAAAATGGATACTCCGAAGCCAAGAAAGAACAAGGTAAAAGCAGTAAAGACGAATTCGGCAATAGACTCATCATCAGATCCTACTCCTGCAACAACTGCAAATAGTAAATCTATTCAAGAAAACGGCAATGTTACCATTACCAATATTACCAAACAAGCTGAGCTTGATATGAAGAATGGAGTAGAAAATCCAACCTTTAATGAAGAGCAAACCTAAGCAGTGACAGTGTCACTAAATCACAGCCGATTCGTTTTTACGTGCCAAAAGATTTATGGTTAAATAGTATATCCCACAACTTGCTTGATTAATTAATTTAAAACTTTACGGTTGGCTAGCTAGATAAGAAAGACCAATTATATATAAGTATTTTATTTGTATTGGTTATGTAGACTGTGATCTCTAATTAGTTTTTAAAACCGATGTATATAGGTACATCCTCTCTTATGAATAAAGCGGTAGCTTAATTACTGTAACAATAATATATTAATATGCCATTTGATTTAAATAAACTCTTTTGTGTAGCGAATTATTGCGTAATGGGCTTGGTAGTTGATAGCATTGGATTTTTGAATGTGCATGAGTAATCTGTCTTGTCTACGCAAAACATTTTAATTGAATATGAAAGGTAAGAATTAAAATGAAATAAGTTTTAAAAAATAATTCAAATGCATGAATGCTTACGTTACGTACATAAAGCTCTGGTTGTCTGAATGGAGGTGGTGGGGCTCGTCGAATCTCAGACTCATCAGAAATTACAGGAATATCCTCCGCGTAACGGTTGCATAATACTGGTAAATTAAAGCTCTCGCCAACTCCACCTGGCAAAACAATGGCCGGCTCTGCAGAACGGGTGGATCTCTAAAAATAGACCGTACATAAATAAATTAAGCAATTATACTTACGTTTTCAATTGAAAATCCCACTTCCGCGAAGCAAAGACGATTTCGCAACAGACAATTTATGAACATCAAATATGGCCATTCCGTTCTAAATTTCCTAAAATACTATGAGATTGCTTGGGTTGAATATGTAAAGGAGACATCATCGGCATCATAATACCTTTCGTTACTAGCATTAATTATCGTACAATGGATGAACGCATTTTTAAACCACCTCCCAACTCCCAAATCTAACATTCATATTCATAACGAAATTTTAAAAATCTTAATCTAAAGTTGTTTACAATTACAACAGGTTATAAAGCCAACCTACATACATTGACTCATTTTAATGTTTGTTTGTAGTTTTTTGCAAAGTGGATCTAGGGCACTGACCATTTGACCAATAATGGATGTTCGCATAAAATCATAATATGGAGGAATGCGGGGCCCCAATTATTTCAAATCTTTAAATGACCTATTCGATTTGAAAAAAGGTCTCCTTGCTTATATGCTTGCAATATTTTCTATTGCTTTGATACAAAATAGGGTATGCAAAAAATATGCATTCTGCGATTCGCAAATTATTTGCAAATGGTCAAATACAAAATAATATCTGGTAGAGTGTAGGTTCTTGAGCTACATTTTGATTTTGCATTATGCGCATCATACGCAGCATATGTATATAGTAGAAACAAACAAAACAAGTGATGCGACGAGCATCATTCCTTGTCAAACTTTTTTCAGCGGCTGGCCGTTGCTAATCACAAAAGTCATAAGCGCCAACAATCCACTTGGATTTGCTCCTAAATACAAAATAATATCTGGTAGAGTGTAGGTTCTTGAGCTACATTTTGATTTTGCATTATGCGCATCATACGCAGCATAGTAGTAGAAACAAACAAAACAAGTGATGCGACGAGCATCATTCCTTGTCAAACTTTTTTCAGCGGCTGGCCGTTGCGAATCACAAAAGTCATAAGCGCCAACAATCCACTTGGATTTGTTCCTTCTACAATGTATTAGCAGCTATGAAATGCACAGTATAGCTCAAGCTAGATTCGTTTGGAGGACTTCAGGAAGTCAGGCAAGATTGTTATGCAATCCTACCGCCATAAAAAAGCAAAGGGGATGACAGAGATAGGACATGACATAAAATACAGCATAATTTTTATGAGCGAGTTAGTAAAAATGAAAACAATATTTTTATGTGATATGGGTAAAGAAGGGCATCGCATTATTCAATTAGTTAAGTGAAGTTAGAGTTGGAGTACCTGCAAATTCCTTTGTTGATATTTTACCGTTTGTTGCATTTGTGGTTCCATAATTTGAAGGTGCCTTGCAGCTGCATGCGATGATGATGACGACGGTGCATGATGATGTGGTGGTGGATGTACGCTACTTGTGGCAGCAAGACCCCCGGAAGATCCGGACATGGATTTCGGGATTTGAGTGGCCATCGATGGAGCGCCGGTTTTCATAAGAGGAGCGCGCCTAACATCTTCATCCGAGTGGGCTCTTCTGAAATAAAGTTTATGTACATGTCAAAATATTATGATACATGGAAAAACAAGGAAAAAGTAATTAAAAATTTAATTTGATAGCTTAAAAATATTTTAATAAAAATCTCCGCAAAACTTCCAAATGCATTAATATGTAATTGTAACACCAATCTTCTATTAAAGGTTAACTTGCCTAAATACAGAGTCAGTATATGTAAAAATTGCAGAGTCTGAGTAAGCGGATTCCGCGGAGCGTTGCGAAGTCCTTGCCGACCTCCTCATGGATGATGAGGTAGACCTTTTTAACACTTTTGGATTGCTAAAAATGAAAAACCAAGGGCCAAGGAAGGAAGAGTTAATCATTTGTAATTGCACTCTTTAGCTTCTTTTAAATACCATGTCATTATAAATCATCAACTATGCAAAATATTATGTCACTCTAAAAGTAGTAAGATCAGTTTTCAATTTAGATAATTATAATAAGTTACATCATACAAAAGTAAACAATTTAGCAATTATACATAAACCAATAGCCAAGTACCAAACGCGCCGATTTTCGATTGATTTCATTTACAGCAGCCGTTAGGTTAAAATTATTATTAAAAATCTACCTACCTGGGATACTTAGAAGTTCCTGGAGTTCGAAGGCTTCTCGATCGACGGAATGTGTTAGCAGGATGGCGACGAATAATAACACGAGGTCGACGAGTACACATGTAACAGCAGACCTTAATAATATTGAATTGTTTGTAACGGTTAATTGTATATTATACTTACAGTATTTTGGTTTTAAAAACACAATGCCAAGTAACTTACTTTCCAATAAACGAAACGGAATGCATTAGCCAAAAAGTCACCTGCAAACAAATAGTTATTCCAATTCTGTAAGAATCACATTGAAGTTTGGGTTTGGTGACAAAATGACTTTGAAGTTTGATTACGTAATATTATGCCTTAACCTTACCAATATGAGATAAACAAAGTAGCATCAAGGGAATACCAAGAATTGCATAAAAGATTGTCACAATCTTTCCAAAGTATGTTTTTGGAGTGATATGTCCGTACCCTACAAAAACACAACATCTCTATATTTTAATCTATAAATTAAGGAAAACGAACAACCTTCATTTTCATTTATTACTCTCATTTTCATAAAACTTCTTGAAATAAGTTGAGGCTGAGGACCATGTATGTATATCACTAATTAAAACTAACGAATTGAATTGAAAATTTTAAAGAAAAATAGAGCATGGCTAAAATAAATTATTTTTTAAAATGGGTTCCCTTTTTAGAAAGTAGGTACACTTTGAAATAGTAAAATGTGTAGAGGATTCCCATTTCCCATAAAAACGCCAATTTGTACATGCGCTTCAAACATAAATCATACAGCCTAATTAAAGGAAGAGAAGATTATCTCCAAAGCCATTTCCTGTGTCCTTAGAGCTTCTGTATTTAGTAGATTATTACTCATTAAAAACACAATATTGAATAAAATTATGGCTTACTATATGTATTTTCATATTTTGGTATGCATGCATATTGTTAATCATAATTTAAGTCAAACTTCGTCATAAGTTATATTTTGGCATCTCCCTTTAACTGAAATATGATATGGACGATGAGGCATTGTATTTAAAAGGCTTGACTAATAGAGCTTGAGTTTTGCACGCCCACGCAAACCTATCCAACTACGAGTATGATTACCTTAGGTTGAAAGGATGAAGACTAAAAACTACGCACACGTGGGATATTCGCACACATTTTTCACTGAATAGAAATAAAGAGGAATAGAGAGAGAGTCGAGCGATGCGATGGACACAGAAGATGATTTTATGCACCTTCATGCTTGTGATGCTTTTCAACATGTAAATTAAGTAGAAGACGTAGGCACCGGTTACACCGTATAACAATTGTTTTATATATTGTTTTTTATTGTTGTGTACCAGACTAATATAATATGTTTTTTTACAATTTACATTGTTTCCCATCGCATTAATGCGCTTACGGTCAACGTCAACTCACTTATTATTAAAGATCAATGAATCGCAAACAATGCAAAACAATTAACCATCGTGATTATTATCACACGTCTTGACTTTTTGCATGTTTGACTTCTGCTGGTAGTGCTGCTGGTATACCTACTATGCATAGAACTTACTGCCGTGCCCCTTATAAATAGTAAATACTTTTTGCCTTGCAAATCCATAATAGGCTAAGCTTGTGAGATAGGAATAGGACCCTCAAAGAAATATCAACAGAAGTTCAATTGCATTTGGTGTGGCGTACCATGAGAAGTCCCCAGAACAATGGGATTCCCTATGGTCTTTTTGTATTTACAGGGGAATGCTCTTATAGTTAGACAGCATAGTTATCCCTTTGGTGGAGTAAAAGTCCTGAGCCTATTTTAATTTAGCTTCATTTGATGACGTACCTTCAGCGAAGAAAGGGTGCAAGATCAAGAATCAGCACTAAATCGCAAAATATTTTGCAACAAGCTCGTTATCAGTTCAGTACATTGGCGTAGTGCAGCGATCACATTCACTGGAGGAAAATTAGGCGTAACTAGTTTAAACAGTGCATTTAACACCGTGTTTAAAACATAACCAGTTCTCAAACAAACAAATCGAAGTTTAAAAACAGTTTGAAATCACAGGGGCAAAATGAGACTAACAAGAAACTTTTGCAGCAAACTTGTATTAGTTGTTAGCTTAATTTTAGGTCTTTTTAATTGTTTAGTATTTGTAAACAGTATTCCTCAGTGGGTATGGAATCCGGAGGCAAATTCAGCACCAGTTTCTCAACAAAGCAGTGGTGGTGGGGGTGGAGGAGGAAGAGGACAAAATAAAGTATTTTTTAACGAAGGCGGAGTTTCGGGTAAGTAAAAATTGCAGCCTCAAATAGTCGAATTGGCATTTTTATAACAAAAAAATATGATGAATTAAGCAAATCTGCATTACACGTCAAACCTCATTAGTACGAGGTTAGTATTGTATTGTAGCTTTAATTACGCCCTTCGTCTAATTGCTTTAATCATACTGAACTGACTAGACAAAGAAAAAGTGCCAATCAAGATCGTGGATACTCAAGCGAGATTATTCCCCACCATTATCGCAGCATTATCAAACTCCCTAAACAGGCCAAATTCTGGAGGGAACAGGCCAAACTCAGGTGCGTCAAGCCCCGGTGGTGGTAATTCTGGGAGTGAAGGGTCACATTCACATCCTTCATATCCAGAAGAAAATGGTAGCAGTAGTAGTAGTAGCGAAAGTGAGAAAGAGAATGTGAATGTTGGTTCGAGTTCGAGTGCTATTTGTAGTGGTGGTAGGTGTACGATACAATGCGCATCCAACAACATAGGCGCCTGCATTGGAAGTCAAATTGCCTCACAAGCAATTCAATTACCTACGAAACTTATAACAGCCAGCGGTGCTGCATTGGCCGCAAATCCAAGTAAGATTAATACAGCGAGGCATTTATTGGCTTTTGTTTTTCTTGCAAACAACTCCCAATTCTAGTCATAATTTATTTATTTATTTCCATTTCTTTGGCTGGATTCTTTTTCGTTTCAAACTTCCCCTTCGTTTTTCTCTTTATATTTAAAAAGCATATTTTTTATTTCTTTTATCTATTTCCACGTTACTATTTTCAAAGTTTCTAAAATTATTTATTACAATCCTTCATTTTTCCTTTGCACTTGAAAAGGTTTGGTTACGCAACAACGAATCAAAATTTGAAAACCAAAATTGTAGCTCAAAAATATGCTGTGAGAGGTTTTCTCTTCTTTTGCAATCGCTCATGGACATTGCTTACTACAGCGACTGACGAAACGAATTGTCTAGGCTTGCTTTGCAACTGACTGTAAAAGATTAAGAAAACAGTGAATGGGCAAACACAGTATAGCTCGACGTCCATATAAAGTCTAAAATTAACCTTTAGCTAATCTTTAGCTAATTTCATGGTAAAATGTAAGTCAACAGATTGAATTATCTTAAATTTTAGATCGGCTTTGAAGCATACTACGTTTCTGTTCCTTTGCTGTCTTCTTACTTTTTCGGAGCTATCTATGCGTTAACACGAGTAAGCTAAAAACAATCGCTTAAACTTTACCACAATTAATAATTCACTACACTATATTACTAAATTGTACAAGGAGCTTACTAGATTTTACTGTTGGAAAATGAGTGCGTGAGAGTGAGTGTGAATGGTTTTTAGATTACGGGTATTTTAAAAGTTCTGCTTTTAAGAGCGCAATGAAATTATTCGGTTTTATGCTTTAAACTGCCTTTTGTTTCAATGTACTATAGTTTTTTTTGCTAAATTTGTTAAAAGTTTCTTTATGAAGAATTAATGCAGCATTGAATTGGCGATGAGGTGTTTCAGGTATATTCGGTAGTTTCTTTCAAAACATATTCGGAGGCTCCGGTTCAGCGAACACGCTTCCAGGAAATATCATAAATGGAGGAGGAGGAAGCTTTAGCAAAGAGCCCGTTGTTGGCTCCTGCACTTGCGTAGATGCAAACGCATGTTTTCTACCCAAAAAAGCTACCGTAAGTTCTTCTCTATCTCTTTTTATTTCAAGTCTTTATCATGCTCATAAAAGTAATTTATGACTTCCGATGTCATTAATTTAGCAGTATTTGTGTATAAAATCCATGCGGGTTTGTTCCCGGTCATTATCATTAAAATAAACTGTCTTAAAAATGATCACTTTCTCTTGCTTAAGCAACCTATAACTCTTTATTAGTAAAGAGACTAGCTCAATTTAACTTGCGCAGCAAAAAAACTAAATTTGATTTACAGCCAAAAATATTGCTAATGAATCTTTCTTCAATGTGCATCTTTATCCAATAATAATAGTAATAATAATAACAAAAATATTCGCGTAAGCAAATAAAAAACAGACGAGAAGTCAAGCAGCCTATTTTTCTTTAGGAAATGTTGACGATGATGATTTGACTACTAGAAAAAAACATGAAACGGAACGGAATGCATAACAGTCTAGTAAAAGTTTTGCATTGTTGTACAAAGGTTTACTTCTTGTCCTTCCGAGTTCTCTCCGAGTCAAGTCACTTTTTGTTTTCTTTTTAAATTTAACAAACATCACGCACAAAGGATCTATTTTCAGCAAAGCTTGTCGTAGTAAATAAAATAAATATTAAAAATGCTCTAAGCAAGAAAGTAGAAGCTGTTTAAAATTAATGTAGAAAGCGTTCAGAAACATCCCCGTCGATTTTCTGTCAACTAACAACGTGGAAGACAAAAAAGACTAAAAATGAAAAATTGGCTTCACAAAAGGAGCAGCTGCTGCTCCTGCTCTTACAATCAAATAATTAACGTGCTCCTGCTCGTACATGCCACACACATTCTAATAGACTTGCAAAAAAGCTAAACAAAAAACTGTATCAAATCCTCTTAATTCATGCGTATAAAAATCTAAATTAGTAATTTCTAAACTTGTGTATTTACCTACATTGAATTTAAAAAACTTTCTTTTTATGTTATTATTTTTAAGGGAAACTGCGAAAACGGAGCTAGAGTTAGCTGCTGTTCTACAGGGACACGCACTTATTTTCCAGACGATAATGACTACAACCGGCTTAACTCCATAAGGTCCGTGACTAGATCGCAGATTCGCCGTCAGCTTTTCAGGAACATTGTCACGGGTTCCGGTGACGTGATAGATAACACTTTAGATCTCCTCCTTCACCCATTTCTTAAAAAAGAAGATCAACTCGAAGTTGCAACAAAGGTTCTGAGAGACAGCGTTGATAGAGAAAGGGAACGAATAAGGCCATAACAATAGTCTGCTTTCATCCTGATTACGATCAATCTTTTCCTCCTCGTCGTATAAAATAAAATATAAAATGCTTAAAATAAAAAAAAGCGATGTGATGATGTAAAAGATAATATAAATGAGTCGTAGTGTAGTAGTTGCTAAATTAGATGTAAGCTTGTGGGTAAGAAACAATAGACCGAATCTTGTAATCTCAATCTGGAGCAACAAAAAATGTTAAAAAGTGAAATGTTTGAAGTTGTATGGAAGGAAAACAGCTATGCAATATTGTATTTTCATGATGCAGTCATGCCAGTCACGCGTGCTCCTCCAACTCTGTCACGGTAACTTTATCATGTCGCAAAGGACAGGATGATGATGATGGTAGTAGTGAAGTGAAGTCGATGTTTGCGTTTCAGAAAAACAGAGCTAGTTAAAAAGCTCCAAAGTAGTAGTGGGCTGAAAATTTTGAAATGTTTTTGTTTGACATGAAGCATCATATGTGTTTATTTATTATTCTTCTTGTGTACCTTTCGGTTGTAAATTGTAAATCATGTCATGTCGTAAAAATATTCTCTTCTTCTTCTTCCTCTTTCCAAAACCTCCGTTACTTTACACTTTCTTCCTTGCAGTAGTAGTCGTTTTGGGTTTAAAAAACAGTTTCAGCTTCTCATTCTCAAATTTAAGCAAATTACGTAGCATAATAATCGTCTTGTGGTAAAAGTGTTTAGTACATTTTGGTATTTAAATGGGGATAGGTTTTCTTTGTACTTTTTATGGGTTTTCTTCCCATTAAATAAAGATCAGTCTTCCCTTCCATTTAATGAATGGAAGGAAAAGTCAAAAAATTTATAAACTCTTAGTATTTAGTTCCTTTCTCCTTCTAACCCCAAAAAAGAAGCTTTTATGCAATAAGCATTAAAATAAACTATCAATGAAACATGCGTAAAATCTATAAAGTTGTCTATGTAAATAGGATTTCTGGTTGTTTATGTATTACTGACTACAGTATTTTAATGTTTGTTTTGAAGGAAATAAAACCGAGAATAATAATAAAATAGGATTTTACGAACCTATTGTAGTAATTACGACGATTGAGTAGAACAATGCTCCTGAGAACGTCCACTGTTGTGTATCTTCTTTTTCCGAACCATCCCATCCCCCTTTTCAATTCAGTATAGTATAATATTTGAAAACAGAATATTATTATTTCACTTGAAAAAATGGTTTGCATAAAGTTTTACTGTCCAATTTTTAAAATGGTCTATTTTTCACCTTTCTTCATTGCCCGCAACAGCTCCGACTCAAATTCCTGGAGACGGAGGCTCGTATTTTTTAACCATATCTCAGGAACGATGACATCTGCTCGTTTTGTCATCGTCCATAAATGATTTGTCACGGCTTCACGTACCCTCGTCATATTTCGTTTTACCTGGGTTGCATTAAAACTCGTTATCATAATATGTTAATTAAATTGACGCAATCATGTTAACAGGAATTCGTTAATTTTCTGGAGCAGACCTGAATTTCATGAGACGATTCCAAAGCCTCGAATGTAAAAGCCCCCATAATACAATATCCCACAACTAGAGAAATAAGACCGACGTGTGAAAGTAAAAATAAAACACTTTGTTTGCAAGTTGACATACACCTGGCACATCTTCCCCTCTCAACTTCATCCCCGTCATCTCCACCATTCATATCTTCTTCATCGGGCTCCATTACTCCCAAATTCCTAATGTCAATGACAGCTGAATTAATACTGCGACCACCGATACTACTTGGAACAATACTGCTTCCTCCGCTACCACTTCTGCTCATTTCCACTCAACAACAACGCAACCTAAAACCACTGCACTTTGCCTTTATTTGCTAGTCTACCACATCGTATTAAACTTGATTAATTAAACAACAACTTGAATAAAGGATGTAAACTGAAATAAAAAAATAATACTAACCGCTAACTCACAGTCACAGCAGCAAATCGGCATTTCTTGCTACACAAATTCTCAGGTTGCCCCATACATGACGGTTTCCCGTTCACATTTTCTGTACTAGTCAATAAACACCGAAATAGGTGGACAGTTAGTACAAATCTTTGCTGCCATTCCGTTTAATTAGCTAAAGCTTTCCCACCGCCTTCAGTTCGATTAAAAATTGTAAATTTTAGTTGAACCAGAGTAACTTTTACTCAATGCTGTAGAACACTGCATGACTTCGTAAATTCGTTTCCAACTAGACGTAGACGTGTAAAGTGTTAGTCAAATCTGGAAACATTGTAAATTGAGTTTGACTATGATAAGGAGGAAGAAAATTCACGGAGAGTAGATTAATGGACTTCTCGGTTGCACGTATCTGTGCTCCTACGCCAACCTGAGTAGTTGAGTCTCTCTCAAACCACATATGCGGTGGTGGTGGCGTATTATGTAAAAGTGGAATATTATGCACTTTGTAGCGTCACAAGAAGTGATGACGATAACAACTTCGCTGTTCGTTCATCTGCAAATTATATTCCTTAGTAAATTTCCTTCCGTGTGCTCTATGCTATTTCCTTCTTCTTCCATGTAAATACATAACGTCTTCTTCTGTAAAAAAGAAATAAGTAAAATGTTTTTTTCTGTAACGGTGCAAAAAGACCATGTGGAAACAATTTTCCATGATAAATAAGGTTAAAGTTTTAAAATCTTCTTGGAAAGAGTAGTAGGAATGAATACATATTTAATAATGTAATTAATATTTATATACTTGAATATTTTTCTCAAAATTTAACTCTTATAATTTTCATTTTTTACTTTATGAAATTCTGTGAAATTCAAATATTATTTTGTAAATATTTTTGAAAATACTAACGTGTCATTGTCACTACTTCCTCCACTAATAAATGTTGTTTTCCTAAATTCTTGATTCTGTCTTTTATTACGCTTCTCAATTGTAGGAATTCATGTGTGGCAGCACAGAGACTAGAGATACTATGGAACGATGGAACGTGAGACTTTTGAATTCATATTTCATTGCATAATGTGACAGAAGAAGGAAAGGGACACACATGCACGCATGGTGTAAGCTAAATCGTTACTATAAAACTTTTGATTCTCTCTA
>JAHZNJ010001488.1:0-10683 GCA_027744475.1 Lepidocyrtus cf. sotoi NNG-2020 | reverse complement strand
GCGCTCAGACGAAAACTCATTCCGATTTAAATACGCGTAAGGGTCTGTCTTTCCTGACTCCGAATTTGAAGACGATTCCTTATTTCCCGGATCAGCTTCATCCTCGTTCTCTTCCTTGCACACCTCTCCAATATCTTCAACTTCTTCGGAAGCAATAATAGCATCTTCAACTTCAGTTTTTGCTTCACTTTTCTCAATAACTACTTCCATATCAGATGATAACAATGATTCCTCCATTGTTTTTGCTCAATAATAGAAATTCCTAACCCCGTACAACAATCAGCAGGCTATCAACTTTGTTTTTACTTTTAACCTTGAACTTTATGTCGGTCTAGAAAAATGCTTTTGATAATTTCACACTAAAATGCTTTTAAAGTTGCACAATTAATCGTAGCAATTCCAATTTTTAATCAAAACACACTTTCTGTTTTTTTAGTTCGAAACGATCACCGGTTTTTTATGCTCATCCCATCTATCTCCATCTCATCATCATCGTCCATGTGTTAAAACTTCAATTCACTTTTTTGCCTCCTTTCTCGCTTTGTTTTGCTGACGTAAACGTGCAAAAAGATGCATGCATTGAAAGAGCGAACAAGCATTTTGGATAAAATCAGATCAGAATCAGAATAGAATCGGCTGCCTTTGAATTGGCTTCTTTGCCATACCATACATTAAATGGAATTTTTGTAGTACTACTTCCATTATTCCATGCAAAACTATGTATGTAACTATGTATTGTATTTCTTCATGGTTTTCAATTTCAAAAGAATAATCAAAATTACAGATTTTATGTAATATTTGGTGCAATTGATCTGTAATGAAAATTTAATTTCATTTTGATAATTCGCTCTTTTTCGAAATTTGAAAGCGTAAAGTTGGTTTTCTAATCACTATCTTGAATTATCAAATCCATTGCATTGCAAATTGCAATGCATTGTTTCAAATAAGAAAATGATTTTGAATCTCTAGTCGAGTTCAGAATAACAATGCCGGAATAGGCAATTAAAAAGTTTAACTTTTTGTAGATGAAATAATTTAAATGCTAGAAAAAATGTTACACCTTAATTGCCGTAGATTGCGCCATAACTTGTTAAAAAACTGGAAACATTAAAATGTTACAAGAATTTTGTACAAGTCTTACATAATATTATGTGTTCTGTAGCTTTATTATAGCTTTGGGGCACATTGTGACACCATACATTATTGCAGTCTGGTTTAACTCATGTGTTCTATATAATTTATTGAACTCATTTCATGTCTTTCTATTTCCACAAGAACTAAAACCTATGGTCGGGTCATCTTTCATGATTTTATTTAAGTTATGGTTATTCCGCACTTTTCTGTAGAAAATATTTTTTAGTTTGTTTTTAATTTGAAACAAAGACAAGTAAATAGTTCTCAAACTTCTAGCCACAAGCTTACAATGAAATTGTTTTCAGATCTTCAAACAGATTATTATCAACATCAACAACATAAAAAACGAAAAATAACAAAGCTTTCAAGCAAACAACAACAAGTTGTTGAAGTATTTGCAAATCGTTCATAAATAAAGCCGGAATTTTTCTTGTTTACTAGTTAATCTTATTCTTATTCTTGACTTTTGATTTCCTCCTCCAAACGCTCCTCACATTTCTTAACAGTCAATATTATTTATAATTTAAGTTTGGTAGGTATGGCATACGCATCCTCAACCTCCCTACTTAACCGCAATCACATAACATAAACTGCTTATTACATACACAGTAACATTACAAAATTAAAATTACAGATAAAAATCTATATTTTTCTGATATCTGATGATTACAGAATCCTATTAATTCCACAAAAGTTGTTTCATATATTGAAAGCTTTTGTTATAGTAATTATTTCATGGCATGTTATATAAGAATAAGCCGGTACGCCAGTTTAATTACCTGGAAGCAAATAGATTTTTTCTAAATAATAAAGAATCAATCATGTATCATGCAAGGCAGAAGGCAACTTCTTACTGTCTGAAACAACTTCTCAAGCATGGAGAATCAATCCATCATTTCATCTCATAATCAAAGTATCTAATATCTAACGAGAGAACGATTCTATGATTATGATTCATGATTATCAACAGCTTATAAACAACCGATAAATTATTCTGCCGAGGCTCGTAAATAACACTAGCTTAAGCTATACTACTTACTACTATTAGAGAATTTCAGTTATGAAAGACTCTTTTTTTTCTTATTCATTCTTAGCTTTCAGGTAATTAGAGGAATTTTAGAATTTTAGACTCCTCCTGAAACAAATAGAGGTTTCCATTACTATTAAAAATCAGTAAATAATCCATGTGTGGTAATCACTTTGGCTTTTCTATTAATACGAAATACTACATAGACAGCTAGTCTAGTAGCTAGCGGCTACTCACTACTACTCACTCAGCCAAGACATGCCTATACCTGGAAATGGTACATGATAAGAGTTTTAGCACAAACAATAAACGCTGCCTTACACAATAGAAGCGCATACTGTTGCTACTGCAGTACTGGCTCTTAATTGTTTAAAGTTAAGTGCCTGCTAATATGTGCTGTATAAAAACTGATATTGATGAGTCAATGAATAGTCAGTCGTACAGAGTAGGAACTCTTCTCCAGATTTCAATTTTTGCATAAAAATCCAGACCGGACTTTTGGGAAAAACGCTGCGGGATCTCTCACGGATATGCGATACGATTGCATGTTTGATAATATGAAATTATAGGATCATCTAAGCATGGACAGGTTTTTCATGACAGCTTTTGCTAATATGTAGTTCGTTGTTCACTTCATCATCACATCACACCACGCAACAACCATCAACCCTGCAGTAACCATCTCATCATCCCTGTTGGTGCTTTCTGCAGAAAAATAAGGATACGTCTTAATCGTCGATCGTTGGTAACAATAAATAGCAATAATAGGATAATATCAGAGGATTCAAACAGGATTCCTTTTATTTCTTATTACAAAGAACAGAACAAATAGCAGTAACTAGCATTGATTCGCATTCTGAGAAAATCTGCAGAAACTGGATTAAATGTTATACATGAATGACGCTGGAGAAGAAGCAATATCAGCAATAGCAGTTTGATGTGATGTGATAGATGATGATTATGATTGTGGTTGTTGTATCGTCATTAAAATTACTATTTTTCTTCTTTCTTCTCCCACATAATCATCATCGTTTCTTTAGGTAAACATAATTCAAATCTCAGAGGTTATTATGCCTAGAAAAAAAAATATATTTGCTTGTTGGGTATCGCATGCTATAAAACCAAAAAACGTGTGTAAGTAAAGTTTTGCGCAACTAACTCCATTCCATAATAAATTTTGCGCATGACTGCTCTTATAGTACCTTCTTCTCTCCCTTTTCTTCTAAAAATTGAAAAACTGCACAAGCACAACAAAAGCGTCAAGCGTTAAAGAAAAACTTAAAAATCCTTTCTGGATTCTTGAATTCTTATTGCTCGTATTTTATTATTTACCTAAATGTTTTCCAGTATTTTGTTAGTTCATCAGTGGGAAAATTTTTCTTACCTCATAACCTGAACATGCATGAGAGCGTAAATAAGAGACGCTTACTTTGCATAAGTAGACAAAGCGTTGTTGCTGCTCTTGTTGTTGTCTGTTGTTGTATAATTGAATAATTATTTTATCCCACATATTTATCCATTAATATGCTTTTATTCGAGCTTATTTGGTAGTAGTTTGACCAGTCATATCGGAAAGTCTGGAGGGTTGGCTGCTGGATTGGTCATCTCTTCATCGCATCGTTTTATCACCACCACAGTCATAGCCATAATACAATTTTTCGTATAGCAGAGAGAGAAAGAGAAGTAAGCGAGTGAGGGAATTCCTACTTTAAGAGGATCTAAATCTAAATGACCTTTACATGATAGGAGGAGGAAGTCAATTGTACGTACCTTATTACTTACACGTTTTTAATGTTTATTAGAATAAAATTTTTAAATCCACATTTTTTCATGTTCCTCATTAATTAAATCTCACTGAATTCCATGTTCTTTTTATCATAAAAGTGTGACTCAACTTGAGATTAATCGCGTGCGTGAGTGAAGTGGGAAAGGTGCTGTTGCTGCTACTGTTGTTACAGATTATGAACAATGGAAATGGAGAAGGAAAGTCTGGATCTTGCAAATGACCCAACGCCACCATCACTACCATCTTTATCCTCATCACCCTCACTACAACAGTCACTTAAGCATAATACTCACCCTCCACTTGTGCAGAAAGAGTCACTGAAAAAGCAGCTCAGCTTTGACGAGAAGGTGACAGAAATTTTTGCAAGGGGGAGAGAAAATTCTTGTGATAGCAATATGAGTGTTGAGGATAGCAAGAGCCAAAAACAGAAAGGGTTGAGATGGTGGGAGCCTTCAGAGAAAAATTCGTTCGCGTATTTTTGCCGAACTACCTCCATCCACGGTTTGCAATATTTAGGAAATGGAGGAATGCATTTAGGAGAAAGGTTTGAATGCAAATAGACATTTCGTTTCGACCCATAATTGCTCAGGTTTTTAAGCATCGTGCGAAGTGATACGATAATTTTTCTGTGATTTCAGAATTTTATGGACTGTGATTTTCATAATCTCTGCTATAACATCACTATGGCTGATTATTTCTTTATTCATTAAGTACAGAGATAGTCCTGTGGTGGTCACCTTCGACTCTTCTGAGATGTTCATTGGGGAGATTCCATTCCCCGCAGTTACCATTTGTAACATGAACAGGTACAAAAACGGAATTCAATTCTCTCCGTTTCAGCATCTATTTTCACATTTTTTTGTTTTTTTTCCTTTCTGCGGTTGTTTCATTAGGGTTCAGAAGTCGAAGGCTAACGAATTCATGAGGATAGCGAATTCGACGGACGACGAAAGCGAAGAAGTGAGAAAAGCGAGGGAGGACGTTTACTATACGGATCATGTGTGTTCAGTGTCAAACAAGCCATTCAGTAAAATGTTTAATTATTCCAGGATGAGAGGCTCAGTTCCTCCAGAATTACTAGAAAAATTTGCTCTCAATGTCAGTGAAAAGGACATTGGGGACGTCCGAAAGTTTTTACAGAAGGCTTCCCAACCTTGTACTGAAATGATAAAGCTTTGTATGTGGGAAGGGGATGTTGTTGATTGCAAAGAAGTTTTTAAACCGATTGAGACAAACTTCGGGAAGTGTTGTGTGTTCAATATGGTTCCCCACAATTTATTGCATACTTTTACGTAAGTTAATTAAGACTTTTTTTTCAAAATGACTATTGACTTTGACTTTTTAAAAAACTTCTCTTGCATGACATGTGGAAGGTATAGTATAATACCTAAGTTAAGGTCATAAAATTTATTTGCTTGTGAAACTGGTGAATTAATATTATTATTCTGAGGAAATTTTCAGGGTGGACAATCGAGAATCGGATAGTTTCATCAGCAGTTGGTCAAGTATCGAAAGTTTAACGAATATATTTGGGGAGAGTGCTGATAAAAAGTTTCCGAAACACCAACACAGAGCAGGAAAACAAAGTGGGCTCATGTTTCTAGCGGATCCTTCACTGGACGAAGTAATTTCTAAAATCCCTTCGGATAAACTAACATTTGCCAATTCTGAAAGTTTAAGTTACTAATTAAAATTTTATTGTTTTCCTTTAGTATTTTTGCACTAATTCGGACTCCACAGGATTTCGAGTAAGTCAAACTGCTAAATTAATGAAGTGCTGGCTGTAAAGCAGTAGAATTTACTTCTGAGCTCATCTCGAATATAATTTTTGATTGATTAATTTTTAGTTAAGCGTGCATTACACGACGGATATTCCTCACGTGACCGACTTTGGTTTAGCAATTCGGCCAAATTACGAGCACTTTGTTAGTGTCACTCCCGACGTTGTCGTAGCTGATGAAGTGATTCGACCATACTCGATTGTAAGTACTAAAATGGTTTTGTCTCTCAATGCCCCAATTTTGCTGATAACAATCCTCTCCTGTCCCTTTGAAAATGACACAACGCAAACAATGGGCATATATTCGACGATGTTATACGAAATATTCGACGTCTATGTAAAATATAAAATAAATTTATGTGTTCTAGTTTAAATGTATAGCATGTAATATATAGTTCATTTTAAAATTTTTTACATAAGCGTTGAAGTATTTTATTTTCACAAGAGCTTTTCACAAAAAAATTAACCATTGATTTAATATTTTAGGATAAGAGGAAGTGCTATTTTGATGGAGAATATAAATTGAAATACTACAATTTGTACACGTCTTCTAATTGCCTTGATGAATGTATTGCGGAAATGACTTTTCAGGATTGTGGATGTGTTCGATACTACATGCCAAGTATACACATTTAAATAATGCTCTTAAATTCTCAAAATCTATTAATTAAACGAGTAATTTTAGAAATCACTAAACATTTATGGACATTTTTTGAAAAGGGGATGACTCAAGGGACATTTGTAGTCCTCAGAATTTCTCGTGCGCTGAAAACGCCAGACGTAAGCTAAAGCCAAACTATGTATCGAAACTTAGCTTAAACTTAACTATGTATTAGACAAATTACATATCAATGCTTTTTTTACATCGTAGTGAAATTAATGAAATCCGGATTAAAGAGCATGTGCGGAGATTGCTTGCCCACATGTACTGAAGTAAAGTACTCTGCGAAATCTACAATGGCCCCTCTACAAAGACTTTGATTTGTGGGTTGATGATGCAACAAATCAGCAAGCGCCTTGGTAAAGACACTTTTTATATCTTCACACTTCTTCAAAAAACAAGATTAACTCGTGTTAAACATTTTTCTATTTCCAAACAAAAAATATACCACAGGGCAAAGAAAAATGTTTCCATTGTTTACGTCTACTTTGGAGAAGATTCAACTTACCCCAAACTTCGAGGTCAACTGTATGGAATCACAGACTTGATTGGTATAAGAAAATTAACTTTTATGATGTATTGTATTTTTTTGTAACACTTTCTGAAAATTTTAGTAACTTTTTAATTTTTATAAGCCAATACTGGAGGATTGCTGGGATTATGCATGGGTTTCAGTATGCTGTCCTTTTTTGAAGTGATTTTCCACTTCACCTTCCGACCGTGGTGTCGTAGACAAAAGCGGAGAATAGAACGATTTTTGGCCCCACAATCACCTCCTTCATTGGAAAATGGCTCTCCAAATAAAAAAGTAAATGGATTTGGACAGGGTCACATTAACAATGCCTTTTTTCATAACCCACCTCATCATCATCACCACCATCACGAGCTAGCAGAATCTAGACGCGTTCACATGAAACCTGGAGATGATGGACTGTACCACCTGGAAAATAAAAAATGCTCAATAAATTCTAACTCCAATTCTAATCATTCAAGCCCTGCACTCCATTTGCGGATGAACACGCCCTTGTTTTCAAGTGATAACGAGATTAACTCAAGTCCGAGAGATAGTCCGAGACCACCGCCCATCCAAGAAGCGGATGCAGAGGATAGCCAATTGTAAAAATAAAAAAACGTTTAGAGAGAAAAGTTAATTAATTAAACAGCTTTCTCCTCTTCAATTTTCTTACATTTTAGTATTTATTATTACTATTGGAAAGCTAGAAACCTTCCTTTAGTGGAAGAAGACTGCTGCCAAAATACTCACAAAATGATCTTAAATAGCTGTATAGTACACAAAATAGTACACAGAAAATAAAACGAATGAATAGAAATGGAGTTTGTAAATACATTCTACATAAAATTGTGAAATAAACTGCTGGTCAATCGTTATCAACATTAAAACTAATGAAAACAAATAATCAGCAATTTAGAAAATAAATCGAATTATAGATCCCACTCTTTCAAAATATCGTCAGCCCCCTTTTCCCCGATAACGAATATAGGAGCTTGAACATTTCCGTTAGTAATTTGATTAAGAGAAGAACCATCTATAACACGTAATGCGTCGATCCCAATTACTTTATTAATTGAATTTGAAAAGAAAAATTAAATTTAAACTTTCTCCTTAGAATGCTTAAATGGTTTTGAATGTGGCTTTATTGAAGTAACTTGTTACCTCAATTTTGAGTCAACTACAGCATCAGCATCAGTCTCCTTTCCCATTTTACATGTTCCAACTGGGTGGTTACCCCCAACGAGCATCTCTCTAACGTAACAGGCCCAGTAATCATCAGAACGGAAAGCCAAATGACGACAAGGAAGGATTGAGTCTGGAGGATACCTTGCTCCAATGAACATATATGGAGCTGTCTCTTCCAAAATCTTCATCGTCATTTTGCAAGCATCAACCGTAATCTGGATATCTCTCGGGTCAGCCAAAAAGTTGAAATCGATTAGAGGCTGGTTATTAACGTTTTCGGGGTCCAACTTCACAGTTCCAACGCTTTTCTGCCTTCCAAGATAAGGATAAGCGTAGATGGGAGTCTCCCACTCCCCAAGACTGGTATTGGGTAAGGCCGTGAAGAATTTTTGGGCGTACATAGAAAACTGAATATCTGCCCAATCCCCTTCTCCTTCGGCTTGGGCAACCGTTGATGCGATGAAATTCTGAGCGAATAGGCCCGCCGTAGTTGTGTAAGGCCCTTCGCCGGAATTTTGGTAGAGTTCCCAGTTTTCAGGAGTTAAATCACGGTCGGGGTCAAAGAGTAAAGTTTTGTTGTTGATGACCAGTTGAAGTGGTACAATTGGCCAGCATCCTCTAACACGTCCCTTGGGCCTATTCCTGATTTCATCAAGAGAGTTGCAGAGCCGTATGCGCCTGCGCTTAAAATTATTTCTTTTGTAGCAGAAACGGAAATTATTTCTGCTCGTCCATCTACGGTAGTGTTGTATCTCCGCCGGCAATATAAGACTACTGCCTGCTCACTTGCTGCTTTTATACAGATGAAAAATGTCTTGCCTGAACACAGTGCGGCAGTAGTAGTCAGTCTAACAGTCGAGAGAAGAGAAGAAAACACGCACTAGCAGCTGTTCAGAGCAGCATGTCAGTTTTGTTGTAAGCAAATATAAACTGTTAGTAAAGAGAAAGCAGGAAAAAATAATTTTTAACTGTTTTGTTATTTGTTATTTTATTTTAATTTCAACAATCATGGTTAATTGTTGTGTGCCATTTTGCCCGTCAAGGAAGGGAACAACTGGATTAAGTTTTCATGAATTTCCTTCAGAATTAGTTGTACGAGAGAAGTGGTTAAAAGTTATTTCAAGAGCCGATGACAATGATGGCAGAAAGCCTTGGTTTCCGTCTGACAGGTAACTGATTGACCATTTTAAATATATTTATAAACTAAAATTAAATAAATGTACAAATAACGATTCAAGCTTTTAAAAAACTAAAACATGGGTCGTGTGTTTATTCTTTAATCTTTAGGTCTCTTGTCTGTTCTCGTCATTTTTTGGAAACGGATTTCTTAGTCGAGTCCAAGCTTCGCCGCCTGAAAAAGACTGCAGTACCCTCGGAGTTTCCTGAATATCCTGCATACAAACAGCAGAAAAAAACTTCTCGGAAGCTTCCAAAAGTCAGAGATTTCAATGCAGTTATTCCGAAGAAAAAACGAAAAAGGTCTCCTTTAAAAATTATTAACTGCCAGGATGAAAACGAAAATCAGCAGGTTATTCTAAAAACTACTTCCACACAAACCTGCGAGGAGTTGGCTGCTTTACAACCAGAGACCTGTAATCATGGATATCGGATCTACAAATTAATGCAGCGAATCAAACAACTTAATAAAACCGTAAAAACTTTGCAAGCAACTATTCGTAAGCAGGATGCCAATCTGTCCAAGCCGCAATCACTAGTCGGAAACAAGCAAATGGAGAATATTTGTAAACAAGTAGAAGAAATTACGACTGCTTCAGAAAATGGAAATTTGAAAGCTGCAATTTTACTCCAACAACTTGAAGCTTTCGGTAAAAAACGATTCCGCTGGAGTGAGCTATGCCTTCGAGCCTGTGTTTTATGGAAAATGAAATCCCCTCGCGCCTACAATTTTGCAATAAGTCAATTTATTTCTTTGCCCCATAGATCCACTCTTCAGCGTTACATCGGACCGTCGGCATTAGAAACTGGATTTACTTCTCTAGTCCGAACTAGATTAATGGAGGAAGTCTCTCACTTATCAGAAATCGAAAAGTTATCAACCTTGATGTTTGACGAAATGTCAATTCAACCCCGTGCCCAGTACAAAAAACAGGCCGATAAAATAATTGGAGTGGCTATGAATAAACCAAAAGACTCTAAACGCCCACGCAAATTGGCAAACAAAATTCTTTGTTTTGTTTTGAAAGGATTGTCAACGAATTTCAAAATCCCAGTGGCTTACTATCCCGTACGACAGCTTGAAAGCAAAACGCTATCTGATTTAATTATTGATATCATACATCAAGTTGAAACAATAGGATTCAAAATATGTCGATTAGTGTGTGATGATGCCACAGTTAACGTTAAGGCACTTTCCATAATATGTGACAATAATTTATCTCATGAAATTTCACATCCTGTACGAGAAGAGGAGCCGTTATTTATTAGCTTCGATCCATGCCACATCCTCAAAAATGTACGAAATCAATTTCTTGATGACGACCGAGAGCTCACCTGTAACGGAAACATTATATCTGCCAAGTATATTAAGGACCTTTATGAGTCGCAGAAATATTTAGCAATCAAACCAGTTCGTAAT
>JAHZNJ010001487.1:0-12021 GCA_027744475.1 Lepidocyrtus cf. sotoi NNG-2020 | reverse complement strand
AAACGTAATCTTTCCCGAGGAAAAAAGACTGGGCTGCGATGTACATCGTGGCAATCATTCCGATAAGCATGCCAATCGTAGCTCCCTTCGTAATTTAATTGCGTACGTGTTTGTTCATGAATGGCATAAATAAAGCGCACAAAAAGATTCCTCCGACGGGACCACCCGCCGCTCCAACAACTTTCATTAGTAGAGGATAAATCGCACCAAGATAGCCAACTCCGAATGCCAGCGAAATACTCAATATTCCGTAGATAACCACAAGAATTTTTGCGCAGTGGGCTTGGGCTGCTGCTTTCATGTTAAACAGATCAGCTCTCAATATGAAATCTTCCAAGGTCACTGCAGCTAGCGCGTTGAGGGATGAGCTAATTGAACTGTATAAGAATAAGACACACACTGTCAAATTTTTAAAGTGATTTTTTATTCTATCATTAGAAATGAATTTTAAATTATTTTACCTTAATACGCCACTAAAAATGCAAGACACGAATATCCCCATCATCCCTGGGATGACTACTAACTCCTTTATTACGAAATACGGGATTAGAGCGTCCTCCTTGGAGATTTCACCAAGTAATACTGGGCAGCAGCCTGCGTAAGTTGCTGTAACTGTTCAATGCATCAAGTTTTATAATTCCAACATAATTTGCATTATTTCATATCATCATCACGCTGTTATAAAATTAAGCGTACCACTTATTCCTGTGAATAGCACGACAGTCATGATGAGAAGGTTTAACGGGATCGTTAAGAGAAGTGCCCTGAGAAAAGCAATGCGCGATAAAGGACATGAAACTAACGATAAATCAGAATCCGTTAAATTATAAAAACGAAAGTAGAGTGGAAGAGGAAAGATTACTTTGTAGCAGCAGAAAATGTAGGCAAGCTGCTATATCTCTGTACGAATTGTTGGTGTGTTCCAAACCAAAACATGCAGTAGAATCCATAGCCAAAGACAAAGTTGAAGAGGTTGTGGCGCTCGAAGATATCAATAGACCAGCTGGAGAAAGACAAAATATATTTTTACTGTTTTCACAAGCGGTCTAATTATTTTGGTTAACTCAAACTGAGATTATAGATTTTGTGCATGTATCCGTACTCAAATAAAACCAGTCGCCCTTTGTCCGAAGCGATTTTGAAAGCTTCCTCAACTCCACCAGCGCTAATGAATCCTTTTGTGACGATGGCGAATAGCCCAACCATAATCATAACGAATTGGAATACGTCAGTCCAAACCACAGCTTTGATTCCTCCCTTTTGATAAATTGAATGAGACAAGAGATGACATCAGAAAATAAAAACGGTAATGAGAATTCACTATTTTTTGGTGTTTGAAAGTTATTTTGTAGTTACCACTGCGGTGTAAATTGTTCCAATTAATCCTATCCCCATGATTGATAACCAAGTCGGAAAACCCTGCAGATTTAATGATACAAATTTATTTAATTTGTTAGTTGTCACACATTTCTAGCTAACCGATTATTTAACTAAAATGTATTACAGCATTAGGAACTTACAACAATCGTTTCCAAAGCCAACGACGGTGTATACAAGATAATAGCGTTTACCATAAGAACTTGAATAATGTAAATCACCGAGGCTAAGCATCGAATCGCCCCAGAATCGAATCTTGTCTCGAAATACTGCAAAATCATTTTATAATTTTTTTATAAAATAGGCAGAAAGCAGCATAAACGATTTTATATGATTTTTTATGATAATTATAAATTGTTTGTGATTCAAATGCGACCTTATCTTACCTCATAAATACTAGTTAACTTCATAGGATAAAACACCTTCGTGTAAATTACGATACTCAGAGGTACGTAGATTAAATTAACAAGTGTCATATTGAAGATTTGTATACCGTAAGAATAAACTTCAGCTGGGTAACCTATGAAAATTGAAAAAGGAAGTGCATGGCATTTTAATTATTTCCGAGATTAAAAGATTGGCGATAAAAAAGTAAAAAAATTTCTTACCCTGAATTGTTATGGCAGAAAAATACGAAACAACCATGCTCAATCTACAAACAAATGAGGTAAAGATCAAATTTAATCTATTTGCAATTTCAGTTAATTTTATTTAATAATTTCTTACGCAATAGGCCAAATGCCCATGTTCCTCCCTCCCACCAACATTTCCTCCTTTGTCTGCTCCCCAAAATATCCATAGTAAAATCCTATGGCAATTGAAAACAGGAGTGTTCCAGCGACAGCTACAAATTTAAAGAAATAAACTTGAACAATTGCATTGATTTTCGTTTCGATAATATTTTAAATGGATAATCACAATATCACTCACCAATGTAATCAACAAATTGCAAATGATTAACGTCAAACGACATTTCAGCAAATTACTGACAAAATTAGAGTGAATTCTTGCTGGGAACAATTAACTATTAAAAAATCCCGTTTCTGTTGAAAATTTTATTAGAAACTTTTGAATTATGTACAAGAAAATTTCAAGATTGCTAATTTCTAAGCTGTCGAAATTGAATAGCAATTTACAGTTATGTCACTAAAATAATAAAATAAAGGAATAAAATGAAACTTGCGTGCAATTTTCTAGGTCTACGTCAATTTGCTCACGCTCCCGTAAGTTGCAATTTGTTTTAATATTTCATCTATACAACAGCACGTGCTTTTGGAATGGTGTATAAATTATGATTATGTGCAAATATTATATTAAGTAGATAGAACAAACAGTAATGACAAAATTGTGAATTTCATGTTACATTTAAAAGTCTGTCCTCTTAATCAACAGCTCTATTTTCTGCATCATCTCATAATAATATTACTAAAAACGAAGCTACAAATATAGTCAAAGTCGAACTTTAATTGACTAGTCGTAAGTGACGCAGAACGCGTAGCTTGACCTATTACGCATTTACTTTATGAAACATTTTACTGCATCAAAAGCAAAGATTAGCTGACGAAAAAGTGACCTTGGTTGACGCAAGGAAGCAAATCGTATAAATCGGTCACTTATTCACTTCAATAAATTAAATGCTTGAATGCAATTAAGCTTGCGTTATATTATAGAGTAGACTGGCATAAAAGTGATTCGAGTACAGCACAAAAAAGTTTGTATTATGTCACAAACGACTATAATAAAGTCAATCATGTTTTACTTTATATAACTATTCTACGAAACCACTCATTCCTGAAATGGCTTGCTAATGAAATAATCAGTTCTGTGGAAATTTTGTTTTACAGGTCTAATGATGTTTTTGTATTATGCAGATAAAAACTACTAGCGGATTTACAAAGCAAATAGTGGTAGAAAGAAAACACAAACGCTAATCCTAGTAAATGCATTAGTAAATTTGATACCCAAAATACTTTTATACCAAGAGGCTTCGTAATTAGCTCAAAGATCAAACTGTTATAATAAAATATAATTGATGCATCAGCATTTTTAATAAGCTACAAAATCTTCCAGAAAAATTGAATTGATAATATGATTATATTATTGTGTAATATGTTACACTCAACAACGAAGAATGCCGAATAAGTGCGAGGACGATTTTTTCACAGAAGTTAATAATATTTTTATTTATCATTCCAATCAAAACAGCTTACCAATAGTATTACGTTTTGCTTGTTACAAAAAAGATCAAGATTAAAACATGTTGGTAATTAGTTAGTAAAGGCAGATATTTTTCGTTGCTGACATGAAACAAAATGGATTATTATTCTCGAATGACAAAATATAATCTTTACGTACATTATGGCATTATCATATAATGTAATGTAGTGTAAATGTAAATGATCATATAAAAGGTGCATTACATTCTCGTAACAATTACTAAGCGTAACAAATACTTAACACGGAAGAGGATAAAGATTATTTGTGGAACAGATTTGTCTGTAAAATAAATTAATGAAAAAACACAACTGGTTTTAATTAATTCAATGCTTGTCGTGTAGCGTGGCCTGGGATAGAAATCTGCCTATTTAGTAATATTAGAAATCTGCCTCTTGAGACGTTTGGGTGAAGTGGAGCAGTTTTTTAAAAATGGTTTTCTTTAAGGTGAAATTTTTACCGTGAAAAGAAAGTTTTCAAGCAATCGCTGGAAATTAAATAACCAAAAATTCAGTCAGGATAGTATTTTCAAACTTTTCCTTTCCTGTGAACAATCCGGAGCAATAACAGCGCGGTAAGAGCATAATATTTTATGATTGTGTTCGAAGAAAGTATTGATTTACATTTAACAATTTCCAAAAGTTTTACTTTTCCAACGATACCACGAAACATTCCTCCATAACTATGATAGGGCTTTTCTTCCGTTGGTAATTTCTTAGATCTTTTAAAAAGTTTATTTCGTTTGTTTTGTTGTATTTCAGTGAAGTTTAGGACAAACCTCATGAGAACAGAGGATATTATGCAGTGCAGTGGGGCAAGAGGAAACAGCATCAATAGGTTCTCAAATTATTTTTTCCTCATAGAAACTACCTAGAATCTCAAGTATGATGAAAACATAACAATCAACATGAAAATTTGGACTTATAACAATTTGCAAAAACCGCAGTAGAGTAGAGTAAATGTATCAGGCTACTTAAATAAAAACCAATGTCAACTACAATGTAAGCAGTATTTTCCTTCAATTTATTATGATTTTGTATTTATTTATGTCTACATATTATATTATTATATTGATCCCTTTCAATAATTATCTTTTATTAAAACCTTTCAACATTTTAGTTCGCATTTTGATTGCTTTGTAGGTCACATTTACCTCCGCATCATTCATCCGCCGCATTATGTAACCCAGCACAAAGCATAGTACAGAGAACTTTTCAGGGAGAAATGCGTTTTTCAGAAAACGAATTTGTTTAGGGAGGCTAGAATGGCGCTAACACTAAGGAAGGACAGACCTAAATGAGAGAACGACGCTTGCTGACAGAAAGCCTTCAAATTGAACCTTTCCATTGCGAATTTTAATCAAACTAACGCCACAGGCTAATATAGCTTTGATGTGACAAGGTACATGTAATATTATATTTTGTTTTTTAATATATATCTGCAAACTAATTGCAATGTAAAAGGAATAGCGTAGGTCTAAAATACAGTCAAGCGTTGACTTAGCATTCTATTATGCGTTATAAATTTAAATACAAAGCAAATTTCAAAATTAATTATGAATCTGACAGTGAATCAGTACAAATCATTTTGCCAGAGTTTAATGAAAATTCGGGTCATCCACAGGTGACCATGTTGGGAGACAATCATTTATTGGAATATGTTGAATGTTGAGCTTGATTGTTGGGCATTGCTCGAATTTCTCGGTCGTGGCAAAGTCCTTGTGTGCGATGTGCGATGCCAGGATCATGGTGCTGTGACATCTACTATACGTTTAGGTTTTTTGTAGTATCCACTTTAAAATCACTTCTGAGTGAGGCATTGACGTTTTTATGTTGCAATTATTTAACAAACAAAATATTAATTCTTTCTCTTAAACTTTTTTGCAATTACTTTTCTTAAGTGACCCATTAATTTGTGAGTTTTTGAGTTTACAAAATATTCGTAGGATGTTAAATATTTTGACATATTCAGCGTTTAATTTGAAACGAGCGTCCTTTTTAATGTGACAATACAATTTATACAGAGATTTGGTTGAGATTTAAAGAATTGGTATAGTTTACTACCAAACGAACCGATAAAGCCTTGTTTCCCAATTGTTTATGTAGCTCTGGGAATGTTTCAGATGTATTGAAATCATTCAGCAATTACGCTAAAACTTTTCGGGGGTAAGATTGAAAAACAGGTCTTTTCATGCATTGCATGGCTGTTTTAACTAAACAAACATAGGTAGTAATTGATGGTATATGTTATTTGCAGACGAATGCAATTTTCTCGCGCTTCATAAGATAAGGTACCCTGTGGGAGAGTTGCGCGGGTTGATTAACAAACATTTCATGCTCGTAACTTTAATTACATACTTTAATTTTGTTCGCAACTGCGAATGTATAAGCAGTCCTTGACTTCCTCTTATATTACTTTGAAAAATGTTGGTGTGGTTTATCTCATGAATGTTGTGTTTTAAACGCTTAATTTCTATTTTCAGTCGACAGGTATTTCGCACAAAATTGTCTTTAAAACATAACGCTTTGTTCGGTTCCGTATAGTAAAATGTAAGTTAAGGATGGTTAGGACTATAGAACCATTTTACAATTGGGACGACGACGATTTTAAAAATAGAACGTTTACCAAATTAGGCCTTTGTGGCAAATCGTCTCGAAATAAATTAATTGAGTTTTGTTGATCTTGCAAAGCAAATCCCATGAACAAACCTGCTGTAATTTGTAATAGTTCGTTGAAATTGCTTGATTATCTACTATGTGTCAATATTTATTTGACAGTTTAATGTTCCTGACTTAATATCTTTAAGCGAACAATTTATGTGCTATTTTTTACTTCTAACATAAGTAGTATTCTGTGATCAGTTTGATTAGTTAAGATGGAGTTAAATTGGTTTATTATGATAAATGAAATTGAACAGAATTAGTAGAATTACACAGGGAAGAGTTGACTGTTACAAATAAATGGGATGCAACAAGCTGCGGCATTCCCAATGCAATAAAATCTCAACTACTCGTTTTGCTCTGCTCACAGCTGATGACGTCACTATATTACCAAAAATGCATAAAGTAAACAAACGTGCTCGCAAGAAATGCTCGATTCCAATAGATTCTCACTTAAGTTCTGCAAACAATAAAGCTCCACTTTTCTTTCAAAGCTGATGTTTAAACTTAAATGTTGTGCTAATTAATATTCTTAACAGACGCTAGTCATAATGCCTTTAAAGTGTGGAGTAGAAGACTGTAAAAACAGCGTTTGCAGTAAATTAAAGAATAAAGAGAATATTAATCCAAATTCAGTTGTGATCTTTCACTCATTTCCTGCAAACAATAAAATAAAAGTATAAAGAGAATATTAATCCAAATTCAGTTGTGATCTTTCACTCATTTCCTGCAAACAATGCAAAATTAACTAAAGAATGGTTGAAGTTTTGTGGAAAACATGCAGCAGTGAATCCTACAACTTCCAAAATATGTTCAGTTCATTTTAAAGCTGATGACTACATCCGTGACCTGGAGCATGAATTGTTGGGATTGCCAATTCGAAAGAAACGTAGACTTAAACCAGATGCAGTTCCTTCAGTTTTAATAAATCAGCCGTCTACATCTAATCAGGGGTCTATCGTGGAAAGTATCCGCGGAAAACGGGCTACTAACCGTCAAAGACGTAAATCTGTTCAGGAAATACTTGGTACATTACTAATTTGACAATAAATAATGTCAGTAACGTTTCTGTGATCTTAATTGACAATCCCCTACATTGCTTTATTCAATATTTTTAGAATCGTATGACAGAGATCCCCTTCAGCGTTGGAATCCTCCACCAAAACCAGTAAAAGCTACTCAGACGGTTCTGAAACAAAAAAGTACTTTTATTTTATTGTTTGCACATTTTTTATTTTCTTGATATGAACTTTGAGTTGAGATTGAATATAGTGTGCCAGTGTTTACTGATTTTATTAATATTGATTACAGATATAGACACTTTGCAAAATCAACTTGTCAAAGCAGTGAAATTGTTGGAAAGGAAGAACAATATTATCAATCGACTAAAAACTAAGAACAGATGCTTGAGGGATAGAGCAAAGTCCAAACAATTGAAGTCTGTGCAATTCAAGTCAATTACAAAAACACCATCAAACCAAATTAGTCCTTCCTCACGGAAACGACGCCACTGGAAAACCGCAGAAGTCATCCGTGCTTTGCATGTGCGCAGCGTTAGCCTTAAAGCTTATCAAACTGCACTGGAAGTTTGGAAAGTTGATTTACCGCCAGCAAGAACCTTGAGACAATGGATTTTGAATTTTGACTGTGCCCCTGGAATTTTGACGGAAGTTCTACAAATGATGAAATGCCGATCTGAAAAATTGTCTCAACTGAATAGACTTTGCGCTTTAACTTTTGATGAGATTAGCATCAACTCTACAAGACAACATGACAAAAAAGAGGATCGGATTGTGTCCTTTTCAAAGGCACAGGTTGTTATGGTTCGTGGTCTTTGTGAGCCTTGGAAGCAAATAGTGTATTTTGAGTTTGACACTAGAATGACAAAGGAGCGCCTGTTTAAAATCCTGGAGAAAGTGGAATCATCTAATTACATTGTTTGCTGTATTACTTCAGACCTTGGAGGAGAAAATCGGTCTGTGTGGAATATCTTAGACATCGGAATAGATAAATCTAGTTTTGAAAGCCCCACGGATCCATCAAGATTAATCTTTGTTTTGGCCGATGCACCACATATGATAAAACTTAACCGTAACCATTTAATTGATGACGGTGTGACACTCTCTTCCGGAACAGTTATTAACTTACAGACGTTAGAAGCTTTATTGAAAGTTGACAACAATGAACTAAAGCTATGTCCTAAATTCAATCAGACTCATCTAAATTTAGTCAAAGCTCAACGTATGAGAGTTGAGCCTGCAGCTCAAGTATTTTCGCATCATGTCGCTACTCTTGCAAAGAAAGTTTTTCCCGGAAACCTTGAGATTTCAGAATTCTTCCAATTATTCAACGATGGATTTGACATAATGAACAGCCGAGCTTTGCGTGACTCTTCTTGCGTCTTTCGAAATGCCTATAGAGCTGAAAAATATCAAACCGACGTTTTATGTAAATTAAGGGATATGATTCTTTCCATGAGATATTTTTCTAAGAGGGCTGGAGACAGAAAACCCCTAAAGTCTTTGCTACCTTGTCAAATTGGTTTTGCTGTCACTATTAACTCGACAATTCAAATGTTTGACTACCTACAGCGGAAGTACGGGCTGGAGTATTTGTTGACCTCCCGAATTAATCAAGATTGTCTTGAAAGTTCGTTTTCTCAGATTCGAGGAATGGGAGGTCCAAATACTAATCCTACGCCAGTAGAGTTTCGTTACCGCATTCGAATGTTAATCTTAGGAAAAACATACAAACAAACGCGTGGAAGTAATGTAGTGGTTGACGATGACACTTTCATGACGGCTGATCTTATCGTCAAAAATGATTTGAGATCCGAACCATTAAACCTGATCCGTAAACCTATAACACAGGTTGTAAATGACATTGGAACCAACGACGAAGACTCGCTGTTTTATCTTGCTGGATACTTAGCATGGAAAATTAAAAGAAAAGGAACTGCCGTGTATGGGAGCATAAAGAAAATGAGATTGCGAGGGGATAAGTCGTGGATAACAATGCTTTCCAGAGGTGGATTGTTAACTCCTTCAAAGAAAATGAAGGACTGGGTTTGCTGTTGCAATCGCATTTTTGTAGAATTTATGAAATCCAATGCCACTGCTCCCCAAATTACTGCAAAACTAATCGCACAAATTAAAATGGAAGAACCGAATATTCCTCCAGAGGTTATCAAAGAGTTTGTAACTGTACGATTGAAGATACGATTGAAATGCCTTAACAGTACTAGAAAGTATAATCGTGTCAATCAGCAGAAGGCTAAACATTTTTTAGACTCTTCACATTAAAATCGATAGATTTGTTAGTAAAACAATTTTTGTCAGCCTTCGACTTCGACTTTATACTAAATTGTGAAAGCCATGAAAATTAAGTTTGAATTTTGTAATGGTTATTTGTAGCATAATATATTATTATAATTGCGAGTGATTGAGTTTCGTTAATGATGGTTATTGATGAAAGATGCAAAATTAATACCTTTTTCATATCATGTTGAATGGCATTTTTTTATTTCTTTATGCATACCACCAACCAGAAAACAAACACAAACAGCGCAGCATGATGGTAAAATAGCTACGTCATCAGCTGTGTATTACTACAAACAGAACATGTAAGCCGGAATGTCCTACCTTACTCTCTATATATACCTTGGGGATGCAATAAGTTCGTTCAGAAACAGATGTTTGCTTGCAGATAAGTAAAAGAATTTGTTGACTGATTGGAAGAGACGAATAGTTACTGATGTGGAGTTTTATAATATAGTAAAATGTTATCTAATTAAATTAATAGCATTCTTAATTACGTCGTTTATATTAAACAATGTACTTATACTTTAATATTCCTATAAAGGTTAATATGTCAGATTAAACGTATTTAAAATGTTATTAAATACCTATGATTACATCCTAGGAAATGGAATGATTGTAGACGTCATAGTGGTTATAGAATTCATCAAAGTCGATTCCTACATAATGACTCGGAGTAGTCATTGCTGATTGGGTTGATTGTGCTGATGTTGATTGTCATTCAAATTGTTCAATGTAGGACTGAATTGTGAATGCTGATTCATAAAGTCTATCATGATGGGGTGGGAGATTGAAAGATATGCATGTTTAAATCTGTCTGATTCGGCGTCTTTCCAGGATCTTTTTCCTCTTGCTTTACCTGAGGATGATCCACCACATCGACGGAATTCACTGCTGGCACAGTTAGTTGTCTGTTGAAATACTTGCTGGAGGATTAATTGCTGGTGCTGCTGAATTAACGTCGCGCAGAATTACGTGTGGTTGGTTATTTATTATTTGCTGCATAGCAGAGGGTGGAATGTCTTCTGATCTGGCAGACACATATATCCAGATTCACTAGAGATAGGTATGTCACACATCTCTTTATCGAAATCTTAAATGGGCTCTGCTCTTTCTCTTTCAAGGTGGGAGAAGCGGGGCGGATGAGGCTGGTAGAGATGCTTGCCTGGAACTGGATTGAATTTCTGATATTGACCTGATTTCTCTATTAGTTCGCCGACGATATGTCGAGAAATAACGTTGCACGTTGTAATGAAATGGTCGTGCTGGGGGCAGTAGGCATATATTGGGCAGGTATAAATCCAATAGAACAATCCCAAACGACTTGTCTGGCAACTGTATCGTGCAAACTTAATGTTTTATCAAGGACTTAAATATAAAATTTTTGGAAAGGATTTGATTTATCTTGACTTTCGAACACTGAAGCGTCTAAATCAACAGTTAATAAATCAATTTGGGATAAAGAGAAAGTACCAATTTGTTCTCTTGTACACCAATTTAATCTGCCGAGATGGAGGGAGCGAGAACGTTTCTTAATAATTAACTGAAAAAATGCTTTTTCTGGGTTTAGGGGGAATTGAGGATTTATGGTTGAAGATAATGGGGCTGAAGGATATCTCTTTGTAAGGAATCTGCCAAAAATGTATTGATAAGATTCTGTTGTCTTAAAAAGCGTGTAATCTAAATCGGGTTGCTCGTGTCTCAATATAGTGGTTTGTCGTATTACTGGTTTGGGTTTAAAAGTGGTAACTTTTGTAAAATGTTATGAGAAGCTTGTTAAGCCTTAGTTTAGGGCGTTTTACAAGAACGAGGCTTTTCTGCCATTTAATTCAGGGATTTGACTTACTTGGATACTTCAACAGGCATAGGTCTAGGTGTTCGTACGATACGAGTAATTAAAATTAATTAATTGCTAAAATTAATTATTTAAGTTTTTATACCTTTCTGTTGGATCTATGCGTTCCAGATATAGATCGGAGTAACTTTAACATAATAAAATTAAGTTATCCTATTATCCGCAGCTTGTTTACAAATACAGAGTGCAGTCACTGCACTGCAGTGTACTCTTGCATTCTCCCCTTACAAACTAATTGACCTGAATTACCTAAAATTATTCTGATTATTTATATCACAATGATTAATGAAATCGTCGAAATCAATACCTACGTAGTGACTATGCGTAGGCATAGACATAGTCACGGTGCTGGGGAGATCACTGGGTGATTTTGGAGTTTTCTGTAGTTGTTGATAATTGTGTGGGGTATCCAATGCTGGGTATAGCATGTCGTATTCTTTTTTGGTGATCGGTGAAGGTTGAAATTGGGTATGCTGCTACATGAATTCAATCGTCGAGGGGGTACCTGAACGCAAAACATGCAGATTGATGTCGGGGCGATTTGGTGTTTTACTTGGATCCTCTTCTTTTTGTTCCAATTTAACTTGTGGGTTGATCA
>JAHZNJ010001486.1:0-11249 GCA_027744475.1 Lepidocyrtus cf. sotoi NNG-2020 | reverse complement strand
ATTGCATATTATTATGTTAGGTATGTAGACAAACATAGCTGAAGGCATCACTTTCATCCTCTCCCATCATGATGTCATGAATACTGCCTTTTTCTTTACTTAAATGAGTAACTAATTCCGGAATTTTTGTTTTAAGTAAGAGGAATTTGTGTTGTATAACTTTGTATAAGTGCAGTGCACAGTAAAAGAATAAACAAAAAACATTGATGCAATACAAGATTCCATCAAACCAACGAAGTAGAAGTGAGTAAACGAAACACTCGGGTTTGTTGGAGAGAAATAACGTAAAACTAAAGAAGTTCCTGTGAGTAAAGCATTTCTGTTTCAGATGTTAGAGATATAGAGAAGAGACTCATCTTATGTCATGTCATCGGGTTGTTATTAGGATGACATAAAGAAAAGCCGTCTTTCTTAACATTTCTTTTTTTATTTTACGTATACAAACATTGAGCTCTAAAACACTACTACTGCCGGCCGAGTTGCTTGAGCTTGCTTACTAATAAATAATAAATTGGATTGTATTAGATAATTAAGCTTAAAATTTGCGTTGCTCTGCTGTCATTATTTTTGTCGCTGGTTTTTTTTTGTCAAACCTATACTGGAGTCTACTTTTGCATGGCATTTGACAAAGCAAATGCAACTGCTCTTCATAAAATATCAGATTTTTTATTATATGTCACGGATCGTCAATGCCAGTGAAGCAAGCAGCAACAATAGTCCAGCATATTAAGCTACCTATGCCGATCTATCTTTTTCCTTTTCCTTCCACAATAATAAATAATATGTTTGCGTATCTGATGAAAACCGTTTTTTGCAAAAACAAACAACAAAGTTAATAATGTCAATTACATTAATGCTGTATTAGCTTTCTTTCATTTTCGGCTAAAATGAAAACGGGGGAAGTCAAAATTTTACCATCTCTATTATGTATGCATAATACAAAGATTTTACAAATTGGATTGATTGGTCGATAAATTGGTTATGGTAAAGTTACTAATATAAAAGGCATGATGAATGACATTATAGATGTAATTGAATTCTATATGCTTTTCAAGACTTTTTCCTGTTTGAGAATAAGCCCTTTTCTAAATGAGCTTAAAAATCCTCGTAGATACTTTTACTTTACAGAAGTAGTAATTGATACGCACACACGGAATTGCAGAGCAGAAGCAGAGAGGAGACTAAAACGTTACTTTGTCTTTTCTGGTTAGAATAGAATCTTTGAATTTTAATCATATTTCATTCCACGGATACATAACATAAAAAAAATTAATTCTCTCTCGTTGTAGGATAGGACTGCATTAAAAATTAAAAATTTCGTCTAATTAAAAATTGATTGCCTTGTTATAATTATACGCGGACAAAAGCAATACTCACGTCACAAGCACAACAATACAAGATCACAAAAGAAAATATAAGGTACACGCTCCGGGTTACTTGAGATTGTTTTTGGTAGACGGTAATAGGATGTATTTATTGTATTTTTTCGATTCAAGATAGTAAAAATAGTAAAAAACATATGTTATGACATGACATTCTTTGATTATGGTTTTAAATATTACACCTAACCTTAAAGGAAGACTTTTCATAGATAACACTATTATCAATTACCGCTTAGCTGTAGGTACCTGAAAGAATTGAAGAAAGATATCGTTTTTTTTTCATTCCTTTGCGACTACCTGTTTCCACCCGCAATTGACCGAAGAACTCCGAGAAATGACTTGAAATACACACTTTCTCGTCTCCTCATGTTTGTTTTTCGATTCAAGATAGTAAAAATAGTAAAAAACATATGTTATGACATGACATTCTTTGATTATGGTTTTAAATATTACACCTAACCTTAAAGGAAGACTTTTCATAGATAACACTAATTTATCAATTACCGCTTAGCTGTAGGTACCTGAAAGAATTGAAGAAGGATATCGTTGTTTTTTCATTCCTTTGCGACTACCTGTTTCCACCCGCAATTGACCGAAGAACTCCGAGAAATGACTTGAAATACACACTTTCTCGTCTCCTCATGTTTGGATTTTCCTAAAAACGTGCTTCTGTACGTCCTTCACCCATATTTGAGAGATCTTTCACTTTTCTAAGCCTCTTGCAGCTTTTATGGTATTTATGATCCCGATCCCGCTTAACACTCCATTGAATTGCAGCAACCAAAACCAAATTATAATGAAAGTTCAAAATGCTGTAAATGTAATAAAACATATATTTCCAGATTTGCTTTAAAATTGCGAATACTTTTATAGTTATTATTTATATTTAATATTTAATTCATTTTTAATTCGTCACATTTAAGATATTACAATTCATTTTAAGGGATTTATGCTATATTAGTAAAATTCTAACCTGAACTGAATCCCTAAAGAATGCACTCATTAACTAGCATAATACATTCTGTAAACAATTAATTTATAATATACATTCACAAAAAATGTGTGACTAAAATATTAGCGTACATAATATTAAAAATTACAAAATATGATTGATAATAACAGAAAAAAGTATGACAATATAATCAATTAATAACTATAATGAGCACTGCTGCACTTAAATTGGAGGAAGTGAAGTAAGTAGGATTCATAAGAAATAATCTTAACTATGTAGCGCAGATAAGATAAAACTAAACCTTGTAGTAAGTTTCTTACATACTTATTTAAACTAAACGATAAAGACAAATTTTAAAGCAACTTTCTGAAGAGAAAGGTAAGTTAAGTAGGTACTTAGCACATATTCCAACGCGTTTTATAATCGCACGTATCAGTTCTAAAATATTTATTTTCGCATTATGAAACATTTCCTACATCGTAATATACAGTTGATGATGCTTGCTTAGTTAAAGACTAATCAATAACTTTCAAAACCTTACAGGCATGATTAATTCGTTGTCCTGTACATAAATATAGACACTTCTACGAGACTGACTCGTGGGATACAATAAGGTTTAAACGTAAAAACTATTGTTTTTACCGGCATCGCGTGGCGTAAAGGTATATTTACATATACTAATTTTGTGTGATGCTAATCGATTATGCGTTACTGAGGCTAAGCTAATAATATCCATCATGTGACATTTGTAGAAGACTTTACGAACGATATATGATGATTACGAGCGACGAGTAAATTTTTCGATTACAAACATAAAACTACTAAATACAAGTAGTAGAATTAATAATTATTAATAATAAAAACTTTACATAATTAATTTCAGTTATTTACACGCACCAAGGCTTATTGTTTATTTAATATTAAATTAAACAGGAATAATAAAATCCTATTAAAATTATCGGGTAGCAAACTTAATTTTAAAATTAATTAAATAGCCTTTATTACATACTCATACTAATTTTAAGTCTGTTTAGTTTACTTTTAATATAACTAGCATCAATTTACGCAGCAGCTACTACCATCTCATCTTCAGGTAAACGGACATTTTCATTTTTACTAGATTTGTTTTCTCCACTAAACTAAAGTTTACTTTGTTGGTAGGCTCAGACTCTCTTTAGCTCCACATTTTTTACATTTATAATTAATTCGCTTCATCAAAACTTACTATCGTAGTTTACTTCCTTTTCTTTTTACTAACATATGCTGAAGTTCCAGGAAGGGAGGAAGAAGGGATTTCGCTTGTAGGCGTAGTAAGACCCAAGTCATACACTGTATTCAAATTCATCCCAGAAAATGTTGTGGGGGGAACAGCAGGGTGATTCCTGACAGTACTGACAGTAGTACTACCTTCCGGACGTTTTAAAGTATCTCTATCTGTAGTAAGCATACTTTCCAATTCATCGTCTAAAAACATGTTACTGGAATCGTCGAAGAAATTGCTTTCGTCCCCTGCTAGTTCAAATAGACTTGGGTTATAAGTTACGACTTCCTGTCCTACCGCATTCGCGTCCCCTGTTTTTAATTTTATAAGTATTTTATTAGTAGTTGCTACTACTCATTGCAAGTAAGTATATAGGTACAAAAATTAAAAACAGAGGCTGCTTACCGGATGGCGTTGCTCCTACATGACAAGCTTGATTCATTTGATTCTCTGAGTTATCAACGTTCTGGTTCTGATTTTGAGATCCGTCAAAAAGCTATGAGAAAATTATTATTGATTGATGAGATTCATAGAAGTCATCGTAGTAATAAGATGTAGAGGGAACTAATGTGAAATTCAACATATAAAAAATATTCCATTCCAGACAATAATGATTTTTGAGTATTTTGATTTCTTTGCATGACTCATCTGTCATCTCATCACAGAAAGAGAAAGTTACGATTTTGCGTTTCGGGTTTATCTCGTAAAGTTACCAATTTTCTCAAACATCATTCAAATATTTTAAATCTGTACAATTTAACATCGTTATATCTAGATCATGCCATTTTATAAATCTTTCGAAATTCATTACAAATGAAGAGCAAAAGTAGTGAAGTTGTACTCAATTTACCATTAAATCCCATCACATATTTACTCGAAGGGACAACTCAACGATCGCGATTATCACACTACAAAAATTAACCTAGTCCAATTCTACCAAGAAAACAACAATCGACGAAGAGGAAAAACATTAAAATCTGTCTAATTAAGTCAAACCAAGCTCCCTCGGGCAATGTTGAGAGTGGAATTCATCTGTGATTATAAAAGTGTAAGTATGTCAAAGTCGAAAACAAGAGTCTTAAGCCAAATCAGTTCTTACATAATAAACCTACCTGATTTCACTACTTACTTGCGTACGTAATTAAAATGAGCTACGTACAACTAAATCGCTATTCCACCTCGCAAACCAAACCTTACTAAACGATTATGGTAGAAAACAGATATTCGCAGAAGTACATCCAACATTCGAAGTACAGAAGTAGAAAATGTGGTTGTAAATTTCAGGTTCGTTTAGTACAACTGAATATCAAAGCTCTTCATCTGTGATGGACTATCGATCAGACAGTTTCTTTTTTACCTGTGCGTAAGTGTCAGGATCAATGCCAGCTAAGTTGAAGTTGAAAGTAGGTCTGCTAGAAGTGCTTACCCCTATAAGAGTTCCATTATCAACATGGAAGTCATCACCCTTAAAAAGATCCCGCAGATTATTTATTCCCAGTTCCATGTCATCAAGATGCCCGTCCAAATCTTGCCTATAGATAAAGATAAAACAAATTATTGTGAGTTTAATAGTTATTCAGTACTCACATAATATTAGTTACTTTAATTAAACCACAGAGCTATCATACATAAAAACGGTACAACAGATATTCACGACTGATTAATTACTTTATCAAATTATTCCCGTCACCTAAAACTTGTAAGGTTTTAATTTCAGCAACACATATTACAGCACAGATAACATGAAACATTTAATTCAATTCAAACGTGGAATCTGATCATACAACAGCAACATTTATAGTTTTTGTGCAAATATTTATCAAAAGTTGCTTCAATCGTCGTACGACTCGTTTCAGTGAAAGACACATAAAGCAAAGACAAATATAACAAATTAAGGGTGAACTAAAACTTGCAAATTAGTTTAATCAGTGTTCGCACAAGTTCCTAATACAAGATTACAGTTACTGTTGTTAGCTCCGAAGCGGACATAGTTCTGTTTGTTTGATCCGTTCTCAGTTTTTGTTATGTGACTTTTAATACATTCCAAATGACATTAAACGAAACGAAAATCCTCGCAACAAAACAAACAACGTGAAATCGCCAATCGCCATTACTGCCACTGTCAACATCTCTTCATCGGTTTTCATTATCATTAGTTCTCATGTCATTTTAAAGTAATAATAACTTACTGTCCAATGCTACCATTTGATTTCAAGAAGATTCTGGGGTTGTTAACTGACTGATTTCTAAAATTTTAAAAATTACACATCAAATTACACCCACCACCCTCATAATACTACTGCCATGCACTATTTTTAGGACACATTTACGACGTAGAACAGTAAAAAGGAAACTTGCTTTTCCAATCTCGTGTTCAGTTCAACAACAGTTAACAAAAACATCAAAATTTAAGAAACTATGTTGAAGCAATGAGAGGCTTTTCGCTTCTTCCGGGAAGAAAAATAATATTTAGATTCTCTATTTTCAAAAACCTGACCTTGTAGTCGGAATATTCCCAGCGGTCCCATTAACAGTCATAGACAAATCACTGCTTGTGGGTATGTTGAGGTGGTGTTGCTGCTGCTGATGATTATTCAAGGGTTTGTTCACCGAAGTAGTAGACATAGTCGTAGTACTTGGAATAATGAGAGGGGTAGACACGCTCCCCATTCCAGATGAGCTTGGAATTGTCGGATTGTTCTGGTCTGGAATAGACAAAACAACTTGGACCGGCTCAGACATCCCTGGTGCAGAAAAATACAGCGTTGTGGGAACATTGTTTTGCGCTTGGGAAGACACGGCCGACATTCCCGGAATTTGTAGTAATTGAGGCTGGCTCATACCTACAATAACAGCAATAAACCAGTAGAGCTCAGATTCGCATGATTCCATAAAGCTTAATAACTAAATATCTGGTTTGAATAGGCAAATAATGTTGTAATTTCAAAAACAAAATGGTCTTACTCTGGGTGGCAGTGTGTGTGTTTGGAGCGTTGTGAAACGAAGCATTATGTTCTTGTTTAATTGAAGCTAAAGTAGCTGCCATTTGAGAGTTCTTCTTAGCTGCTAATTTTGGTTTAGGTTTAGCTCCTTGTTTACTGTGATTACTTAGATTCATGGGCCTATGCAATTGTGATGTTGGAGGCGCCGACACTGATGGATTAATAGATGTTGGATTTATTGGCAATAATATTTCTGGACTTTCCGGTGTTGCACGTCCTCCTAACACTTCTGCTAAAGCACCTTTAACGGAAATGCCTGCGGCACTGAGAGAATCAATCTTATCTGCGATGAGAGGGTCTGGGTCCGAATCTTCAAATTCATCGGGCTCAAATAATTCGGTCACATCGGTTACATCATGTATAACTGGTCCAGTAGGTTCGTTCGTCTGTGATAGTATAAATAAACGCTTAAAAGTGTGATTAAGAATATTATTAAGTTGTTAATATAAACCTTTTAAACAGTCAAACTTACATCAGTGCGGGCCAACTTTTGTTTTAAACCGTCTTTATCATTCAACATGAGTGGCATTCGCCTTTTAAATCCCAAGCGTGGGGTTTGTTGTTGGGACATCATTCCAACTAAGAATTGTAGTAGCTATAAAAATTGATATGATAGTTAATAAGTAATTCTACATGCCGCTCCTTAGTGTACTTCTCTTCAACTCAAATATGAATGTATATTACAACAATTTTTGGCTACCTTGCTGACAATCTGAGTTTGTTTAGCATGCTTTTGTCTTAACGAGGCCAATTCTCTCCATAATGCTTCATTCTCTCGCTTCATTGTTACCAATTTGTTATCCATGCTTTCCTGGCGACCTTTCATTTGACGAACATCCAAAAGTACCTTGTTAAAAGAGTCAGGTCGCATGCGAGATTCTTCGTGTTTAGATGCTGGGATCTAAAAACAAAGAAAAGTGTAAAGTAAAATGGTCTTAATTTCCTTTCAAGTTAGGTTAGCCATTATCATTTCATTACACATCGATTCCAAAACTGTCAAAAAATTAGGTTAAACTATACAATAGCTATACATACAAAAGCAATTCAACTCACCTTCCTTTTGATCAATTCTAAAGACGTTTCCTGTCCCTTCAGAAAAAAGGGATGTGCAAACTCCATTTCATCTTTATCGACTCTTAACCCTCCTTGTTCAACAGAAACCACTTTATGAAATCCATCTAAAATTAATCAGGAGTAAAATATCTTGATATAATTTTCATAAAACTAATTTCATTTATATTGTGAAAGAAACATTTACTTTACTTTACTTACAATAATAAATAAAGTTAGTTTCATAAGTCATCGATTACCTACGCTCATTTGCGTTTGTTTGGATTTAAAAATATTTAGACGATGGGTTTTATATATTTTTATTCGTTTTATCGCGTTTGATTCGGCGATTTCGTTTCGTTTCATTTACATTTACCTCACTCCAAGAGATGAGATCGTCGGTTCGAGGGTCGTCAACAATCTTCCACAACTTGGCAAGGAAGGCGGGCACGTGGGTCCCTCCATTCGCACCCATTGGGACCTCCACTAACGTATGCATTTTGATGCTTTCAAATTAATTACTCGATCTATAATATTCAAAGTTATTGCAATAAATATTAGCATAGCTTAATAGCTCGTTGTGGAAAGTCTTAAAAATTAATCATTGCAAATAGTTCTTTCTTCATTCAACGTCCTGGTTTAAAAATAATCGCGTTTTATTTACTGTTAGTAGTCGATTCGCACACGCAGCTTGTTTTACAGGTTGTATTTGTATTGTAATAAAAATAGGATTACTGAACACATAATGCGTAAATTTAACTGTTTTGGTGCAGCGGGCTTTCTATTTTTCTCTGAATTCGTTACTACATAAAGTTAATTTTTACTTCATGGAGAGACACAAAGACTTCGTAATAACAGCGGTGACACTGCGCTGTCGTGCGTGTAGTTCTTTTTTAGCTCTGCTAAAAATCCACATCCAAAAAATGAGATCACCTCATTTCCTTGCCTTTTCCTGGCAAAATGCCGAGCTCAATATAAAATTTGAAGCATGATGACATCTACATCTTTGTAGTCTTCGACAATCTGAAACTGTTCATTCGTTATCGAATTTATGTACCTTAAGAATGGGATTCATAGGACGAGTACAGTTACAGCAGCGCATCGTTGCATCATTTTATAGTAGTATAGTAACAAAACAACAACGGAACGACCTTTCAATTATGTAGTTTTTTCCTGTGCGTTTATCTAGTTTAATATAGACGCATGCACTAGTGAGTAAATAAATGAATTTTATCTTAATTTGATTTTAATTTTATTTAAATCTACATGAAAAACGTTTGAAAAATTATTTTAAAATGGACCCTTTATCCTTCAAAATGGTTTAGTTTGATTACACGATAATAAAAAAATCTTTAAAGCTTGCATGTGCATGCACGATACATAAATGTCAATTAAAATATTATGATAAGGAAAACAGAAACCTTTTGTCAGACCTTTATTTGTTGCACTTGCACTACTCTGCACATGGTTTCAAGTCACAAGTTTTCTTTTCCTGTTTTGCCGACTAGCTGGCTAATCTAAATTACCTGTCGTGCTTATCCAACCTATCTAATTTTTTAAAAGTTTTTCACAAAATGGTTGCTCACAAAGGGTAGAATTTTGCTTTACAGTTCACGGAGTCCGTGTCTTCAGCAGTCACTCACAAAGACATTCAAAATGCCTCAATTACTTGTTTATTTCACTAATCAATAACTATCGATCGACCATTTACTTAAAAAAGATCGACCTTCGAGCAAGCCTTTTATTCCAGAAACTCATTTTTACTATAAATTGAAATGTTCAAAGCTTTAAGTTCAATCAAATTGCATCACTCCACCAAAATGCAGTGTAATACTTTTTACTTTATACGAAAATAATTACGATGCGCATTTAATTTAACGTGCAAGCAGGTGCAGCCAATAAAATAGCCATTGCCAAATTGCCAATGCAAGTGAATAAAATATTTATTTAGCAAGATGAGTGCACCACCACAACCACATTTATTGGATGATTACACAATAACTGATATTTTAATTTTTACCTCTGAAATAATTTTCTCTTTTTACTAACATCCACGACTACTACAACTTCGGCTCTTTTCCCCTTCTTTCTTGGATATCCAAATTATTCACAAAACGTAATTTTCCAGCAATTATAGCACACTCTAGAGCATAGTTCACTTTATAGCTCACCGTTTTTAATACTAACCAACTGGTATATCCCAAACACGGTCAAAATTTTAATTTTTTCCACACACAGAAGAGCTCCTCTGCTGGTGCTACTACCTCAAGGATGTTTCCTTTTTAACATTAAAAAAATATTTTAGGTGCTCGCACAGCTCACAGAGGTGAGTTTCTACAACGAGTATTCATCAAGCAACAGCATAGCAGTTGTGGTGGTGGTGAGAAGAATGATGATGAGGGTTAACATTCACAAAAAAACTAATTCACATCACCATCATCAAGTCGCAAAAGCGTAGAGTATTCACATTTAGTTAGTACATTCAGCAGATATATTATTAGGAAAATCAACTCACTCTCTTTAATACAAAATTCCTACCTACACGCATAGAGTTAGAGAAAAAGAAGTTTCATGTTCTCCTCACTTCGTTCGCATTCACAATCTTCGCAATCGCATGTACTTAATAAAATGCAGGTAAGGTATTGCTACCTCTTATACCACCACCGCCGCACCGCTTGCCTGCTAGCGCTTCTCTCATACAATGTAAAGTTCACATGATTATCGAAGGGGAAAAAGAGATTATATTATATTTATGACGTACGTTACGTACTATTCTATTGCTTTTTTAATTTTGCTCGATCGTTTATTGTGATGTGACCGAGCGATTTTAATCCTTCTTGCGCTGCTGCGATGATGCTATATGATATTATGGTTAAAAAGTTATAGTTATATTGATAATGATTTTGGGTAATCTACATGCACGATGATAGTACTTCGACTTTGATTGTCTTTAGTTTTTTATTGCTCCCACAACAGTGCAGTACATAGTGCTGTGGTGTGATGCGATGGAGCAAGAATACTACTTTGCTTGCTTTTACTACTTTTTTTATCATGAATGAGTGCTGCATTTTGGTTGCATAAATAAAACAATATTGTCCTGTCCCACTACTTTACTTACTTTTACTTTGTGTTGCGTAAAATAATGAGAATTGAAAGGTTCGAAGCAAAATCATCAACCTTCAAAGCATTTATATAATAATCTGTATTGAATGGCTCTCGTTGAATCACGTTGATGAGTTTTCGCAGTGTGGTACATTACTTTAAAATCGCATCTCTAGCATTTTTACTTTTCGCGTCCTACGAATACGATACTGTTTGATTGAAATTGATGCTGATTGACAGCCCGTCGATATACTTGCTATTCACTCCCAAATACTATCATCTTAATCAATCACTAATCATAGATACAAATATCAGTTCAGTTCAGAAAGAAGGTTTTCATAAAACATTAATGAATTGAACAATGAATGTAAATTACGACGAAAAACAGTACTCATTTGTCTGTGGTACACATGCTAAGGTGGTGTGGTGTCGTGTCATCCTTTAATTTGCGGCTATGTTAATGCTATGCTCCTGCAAGCAATGTAAAAGAGATTTGATTG
>JAHZNJ010001485.1:0-15146 GCA_027744475.1 Lepidocyrtus cf. sotoi NNG-2020 | reverse complement strand
TGATATAATTTCAAAGTACGATCCTATTTTTATCATTATGTAACTACTTCTATAGAAGAAGAAAGCTTTGTTTTAAAAAACCAACAGAACAATCGCAAACAAGCAGCTTCCTTATCTACGCTCGCTCGCTTGTGCTCCTCCTAAAAAGACATCCTCTGAGCAAATACCATATTTTGTTTGACAGGTGCAAGTCCCACAAGAACAAAATGATAGCTTAATGATTTTCGTTCCTTTACGGGTTTGCATTCAAGAATGTCCTAGTCGTCGTATTCGGCTGTTCGTTATCTTGTATTTACTTTCAAATGAGTATGACTGCAACTGCAACAATGCAATGAACTCTTACTTCATTTATAAAGCTCGGATTTAAAAATGGAGTTTCAACTGTTATTATTATTATGGCTTGTTACGTGATTCCTTATTTGAAACAGCAAATGAATTGCACAGGAATCTGTTAGAAACATTATCTTGTGCGAAAGGAAACTTAAATCTATCAAAATTAGGCAGAATAGGACTGATTATTATGAATTTTTATTGCGTTGCAGGCATACAAAGTAGTTTTTCTATTCGTTTTAAGAATTCTGACTTGGACTAATTGCTTCATTCAGCACATAAGTACATTTAAAATTTATTTTTTCCCTCCTCTTCTTTTTTCTGTTATCAGTAAACAGATAGCTTTTCATGTAAAATATTCTGATTCAAATCCACAAAAACAAAATATTTATATTTACTTTTGTTTTCTCCTTTTAAAGAGTTAGCGTTCAGATAAATAATACTTACCACTGTCTCAATTTCAGCTTTGATGAGCTGAGCATCCCACTGCACGACGCGACCATCTTTCCCTCCTCCGGTAAGAATTTCCCCGTCTTTCAAAGCGTATAAGGAGAAGACGGGTCCTTCATGTGCTCCGCGGATAGCTTTAGCAACCACATTGCGACCACGGTGTCTCCAGAGCTCTGTACGTGAAATGAATTAATTTGGATTTAAAGCATTATCTTTAACTTAAAGATTACAGAAGAATTGAAAAATAAAATGATGTTTTCTGAAAATCTCTTTAGGAATCGTAAATTGCAAAGAATAAATTATTTTTTAATTATCATGTAGACGAATAAAGCAGGTTAACATTTTGCTAACGGTGAAATTATGTTTATTCCGTTACTCAAAAAAGGATCTCCAATTAATTTGAAAATGCTAATTTATCTCGCTCATCATTTTACCAAGTTTAGATCAGATCAGATATTGGTTGGTGAAACTTCATTATAATTTTAAAAGTAAGTAATTCATTATTACGTGGCTATTGCTTAATTTCTTCATAGATATTTAAGGCAATCTGTTCTATTTGAATGCAAATGAAGTATGTATTTCATTGCAATTCTTAGATTGATGCGGGTTTCGTTTAAAGTATTATAATTAAGTAACTGACCTTATTTTCAGCCAACTTTTGTCCTTTCTCTCCCTTTTGCCAATCCCATATAGTAATGTTATGTTCACTGGACTCATCGATGACACAAAGCAGTGCACCTCCATCCTAAAAAGAGATACAAATATTAATTACAGGTCATCTATATACAAATTAGAAATTACTTGACTAAAAATATATTTAAAATCAAAAAATCAAAATAACTTACTGCCTTTGAGAATGAGAGACAACAAATGGATCGGTCAAAGTCTCCCAGCCCAATTACGTGAAGAGTGTGAAGGCTGACAGAGTTCCAAATTCTGACATGTGCCTATTTATAAATTAGGAATGAAAATTAAAAATTAAAATAAATTTGTAATTGAGAACCAATTTAGAACAGCAATTTACAAAATCCATAATAAGTAACTTGAATACTGCGACATTTCTGACCTTTCCTTCCCTCCGGTCGTGACCAGCGCACTGTCCAGTAGCAACAATCAACTTGTTAGGATGAATTGCCAAACTACATTTAAAAAGAACAACAGTTAATGAATTTATAATTGATTTTTCTATGTTAACGGTTCTCGCAGAAAATAATTTCAATTCGTAGTCTAGTAAAATGAAGAATGTACGCAGAAATATGAAACGGATGTAGGTAAATTATAAAGATTTTGTTTCAAAATTCATAACAAATTCAAATGTGTACTAAATCAGCAGAATTTACGCAAAAACGGCAAACCGCGGAGGTGAATTCTGCAAACCGCGCATACTTTCAATAGTAATTTCATATCTGTCATATCATCATCAGTAAATCACCACAACGTTGCTGCCTATATTATCTTGAATCTTGAAGGAAACAAAGACCACAGACGAGACGCGTCAATGAAATCAAAAGTGTAATTACTGCTGCTACTGTGTATCACTTTTCTTCTGAACTTGCTATGCATATTAATCAAACCTACATTCTTTTTGCTTTACTTTTTAAGGCTAATCGTGTAACTTGATCTTGATTATCAATATCATATCATCATCACCACCACAATCTATCCCACCCAAAGCAATAATTGCTTTCTTTGGCGGATGCTGGTTAGATTAGTTAAAGTTGCGTTACTAGAAAAACGTACGTAAAACGACAGGAATGAGATAAAAGCCCCATTTGCTGTGGGGTAGATTAATAAAATCTATCAAAATTGTACCTAAATAATAAATTTAAAATTTTGCTAATACTTTGTAATCTTACTTTATAATTAATCTTTATTTTTAAACAAAAGTTAAGAAGAACACCTTCAAGGTCTAAATTGATAATGATGCTATAATTTTTCCTTATTCAACCATTTAATTTCATGATGCTGAATCTATTGATATATGTCTTTGAAAATTAATTACGTCTTTGACCAAGCTCTCAAGCTATTATTCTACACTTCTTAAGGTGGTCATAAATTCTCAAAGTTGCTATCAAAATGGCTCACGCCGGTGCAATGTGCTAAACGAAGTTATTCTTCCGATCCATTTTTGGATGTATGGAAAATGGCTCAAGTTTCTCATTGAAATAAATTTGGCTTCTCTCGGTAGGTAAACAATGAAAGGTTACTGATCACATTTAAAAGGAAAAGTATCCGCCGCCTATTCTGCTATTTATATTTTTTCTATTTAAAATGCATATTCATTTACTGACTGGCGATGATGACAAGTTGCGATCTTTTTAAGTGCATCTTCTTCACAATCATTTATGGAGTGTTTCATTCCCAGTTCCCACACCGTCACTGTCACTATCCAATTACGGCTTTTTTCATGAGTATTTCAAGAATATACCTTGGCGAAGAACGATAAACTTTTTTTCTTTTTCCATTATTATCCACACAGGTTATTTGTGTAAATTGCCTAGTTAATCTTCAAATCAGATTAAGAAAACGTGAATAAATTGTGCATTGCATTGCATTGTGGAGGAATAAAGATAAGATTCCTCTTCGCTGCACTTTTTAAGTTCTCATCACATTCATTTCGCTAATCGTAAGTACGTTTGATTGAATGTCAAGATAAACCACACACATTTCGCCAGTTAATTTAACTTTCAGAATCAGAAGAATCTTTTAAGTGAAAACGACAAATTCAAAAAGAAAAATGTAATCAAGTTTTAAAAATCTTTGCATGGGTGACTTACCATTTCACGTCATCGTTATGCCCCAAATAATGTCTTTGTTGTTGCTCTTCCACATTGTACAAAACCACAGCCGCTGCAATGAAATAGACCAATTCACCGGTAGGCAGATAATACAGATTTGCACGGCAATCCCGACCCCGATACCCATACCTAAAAATTAATTTTTGAAATAAAATTTACAAAAAATATAGTGTATTGTAACATTAGCCATGTCTAATCAAATATTGTTCGCGTATCATTTATCAAGACTGTAATTAGGTATCATATTAACCATGTATAAGCTTTTTTCAGCAATGAATTTTCTTTCTTGTAAGCTTTTACTATTAAAATGTGTCTTCCTTTTTCCTCTTGTGCATAGTGCAAGTTGCATACACTTAAGGATTCATACCGCAAAAACGTCTACGATGTAAACTTAATATTTAGCTACCTGTTCATATTTAAAAGGATACATTTCTTCAGAAAAACACTATAATTTTACGATGATCTCTGTTTTTGAGTGATAATAATCTGCTATATTTCATTTCGAATTTCCTTTCTTCAGATGGATGGATGGATATTTATCACACAGGCCCCGTTCGTAAATTAACTACGTAGGTATGTAATGTGAATCCGGGAGGAATGTGATATTGTCAGAAGATCATTTCATCTTTTCGCGAGCTTATTCCCATTTCTGTTGTCCCTCATAAACATGTACATACTAAGTTTCATTTTATTTTTATTTTATCAATGTGAATTTTCCACGAAATTTGCATGAAATGGAAACTTCAAAAAAGAAATTACTTTCATCAAGATCTCAATTTGAGACAAATATCCTTTTACCTACTCAGAAAAGCATAAACTTTAAAATTTAATCTTGTTTTCGTCATCGACAAAATAAAGTCTCCCTTAAGCTAAAAAGTAATTCTAGAAAGTTTATAATGCAAACTCTTTTTCGTAAAGTTGTCTCTTATTATTATAATTTTCTTCTTTTGCAATCTCCGCAAATCTAGCGATGTATATGCAACGTAAAAGTAAGCAAAGTGCAGAGCTTATTTATGTATATCAGATTTGCATTCGCTTTGCTTGCACTTTAAATGCCAAATTCTCTTCTCAAATGAGTTCTTCAAACAAACAACTTCAGTCTTCAAGTTTAAAATTGTAAAACTGTGTACTAATCCAATATCCATTATTTTTTAGTTCTCTCTCGACGACGACTCATCAGCAGATTACCTATGACTTATTTTCAATAACTGACTTGAGAGAGAGAGACAACAGAATAAATGAAGAAATCACACACAGAGCATGAAATTTCTTATCCCTACCTTTTACTTAACTTTCCACAGGGAAAAAACTGATGAAAAAATGAATTACTGAAACCAACTTAATGGTTTCAGTGGGGAGGATGAGTCTATTTATTTCATAAATAAAATATATAAAAACATACACAAGTTAATTCTTTTTAAAGCGCCGCCGCCGCCGGTATGTGAGTCAAGTAATAATGGAAGGGTTGAGCAAAATGAAATGAATATGTTTTGAAAGGAAAGGGATCGTGCGCAAACAGCGACGTAAATTCGAAATTGTGTCAGCAGTTTGGATAATTTATGTTAACTGTAAACTGGCAAATACATAATAATGATAATGATAAAACGTTGCTCGACGTAAAGAAGTAAGAGCGAGCGCGAAAGGAGAAAAACTTTTTTCTCTTTCGCTTTGCGGTAAATGGAACTAAAGCCTAGTGCAAAGAGACGTAACTAAATCTTCATCTCAATTTCAAAATGAAAAAGTTTTTTTCTCTTCTGATTACAATTTATTGATATGGATTGGGATTTTATTGAAGGAATTGAGTTGTTTGTTGTTATCAGCTCGCAGGGTGCCACCACATAGTTATTTCATTTCTTATTAAGTATGAGTAAAATAAGTTCTCGAAACCCTACGATGTTTTTTTGCAGAAAAAGTTATTGAAATTGCATCAACGTCTATTTTTATAAACACTTTTTCCTCACACTAGTTTTACTTTAGTCTAACTGAATTCACACTAAAGACTTTTTTTCTTTTCTTAAGTGATTTTGGGATTATGATTATATGTTCATCATGTAATAGATAAGTACTTACACCCATTCCAAGCGAAGTTTTGCCAACGGAGCGGTCGCCACCCGAGATAAGCTGTAGTTGTCAACGAGCGCTGTTGGGAGATATAAATTGACCGGTCGACCTCTCAAAAATATCCGAACGGTTCCTTCCTCAGCGTTAAATGTTGCGTCCTTCGTGCTGTAAAAATTAGATCAAAGTTTCTGTAAACTAAAGACCTAAAGTAAAATCAAAATCGTTTCAAAAAGTTACTCTCCCGTCACCAGCTCTACAACAGTTTATAATTTAAAAGGAAGAATTCAAGGAAGGTTAGATCAGATCATTTTTTTACTGTGAGAATAGAATGAGAATCTCTCAACGCCCCAAATGTAGACCAAGCAGCCCTAATATTACTTTATATACAGATTAGTGCGACATCATTCATCGATTCAATTATTCGCTACACGATGTTTTTACTCCAAAGATTATTGAAATACAGGTTCGGTGATCAATAGTAGTGATCATATAATAAAGCACCATAATAATAATATGAGTTGGCAAATTCTAACCGCTATATAAAATTAAAGTGCGTTTACACGAGCGCATAGTATATTGAGGAAGAAGAGTCGATGAGATGACGACGAGCGAGTCTACACAAAAAGCATTCACTCTTCAAAATTCATTTCACGAACGAGTCCCTCATCACGACTTAAAAGTTTGAGTTTGATGCACTCCTTCCGTCAATGAAATCAACGCAGCGGCGTAGCCCAACAAAAGCTTATTCACAGCTAGTGCCGTTTTTCGACAGATTACATGTGCCAATTTTGTATTAGTTTTAAAAGGCATAAACATTGACGTTATTATTATAGACTGTGTAGAATTTTGAATGAAAACAGGCGAAAGCATTTACCAATTTACAATTTCCACATATCATCATCATTGTGAACGTTGCTTGGTTAAAGCAGTAAATAAAAGTAACGGCTCAGCTCTATAATTTTCCAAACTATAAATTAAGTTAATGTTTACCTTCTTCTCTGGTGCTTCTTCTTACAAGGTTATTAGGACAAGTTCAATCACATTTCAAATTACAGTATATAAGTAAACAGTAAACATATGAATTAGCATTAACCAACAGACCTAACTTTACTCATTCGCATCACCACTCGCAATTCGCTACCGACTACTGACTCACTGACTTCTTCCGTTTCGTTAATAGTTGACATGTAAAAGTTTATAAGTGTGCATGAACTCACAGTCATAAAAATTTCTTCAGTTTACAAAGACGTAAAACTGAAGTTAATACACCCGTTGAGTTTGAAATTCGAAAAGCGATATAAATTAACTACATACTCTAAGCTTGTATTTGAGAAAGGTGTGCATGCACGGTTCATAAAACCTCCTTCAAATGTGGTCAGTATATAGTCACTACAACAAAGCTAAGGTTATAAAGTTAAAATTAAAAAACGCACTGTAGAACGGAAGAAGCAAACGGAGCAAGTACCTAAGCATATGTAAACGGAAGCAACAAAATCGTGTTAAATTAAAATTACTTTAAGCTATACATTTTTTAATGATATGATATTGGACTGAATGTCAGTAAGAAAAATTGGCAAAAGTCAAAGATCAACGCGAATTATCTGAGCTTACATGTGCAAGTAAAACTTTAATAATAATGATTATCTATACAGCAAGCAAGAGTGACGATAAGAAAAGGAAGATTAAATTGAAAACATGAAAGAAAGACGAAAGAGAGAGAAAGTTGGTGGATGAAGCAAGACAGGAAATATTATTACGAGATGGACGATATGATTAACAGGATTAGTATAGATTACAGATATAAGCAAAATTCGCAAATTAAAGCTGACGAGAATTTTTTTTTAGTAAAAGGAAAAGCAATAACATCCCTTTTTGATAAACAATTGATAAAATAAAAAAACAATAGTAATCATAATCATGTAATCATACCCGTGCCTCGTATGAGGTGATTTCACATGCAAGTTTAACAAGGACCGAGCTGTAACATTATTTCTGTGGTTTGATGTGGGGAGGAGGAAAAACGCGCATGAGGCGTTTTTTATTTGTTACAGCGCATCAGCAGCAGCAGAATAAAACCAGAAAAACGTAAACAAACAAAACAGGACAAAAGTTAGAATAACGAAATGAAATGATGCGTTAAAAACGAACACATTTTTCTCTTATTCTTTAAAAAATTTTAAAGTTTGTTAAATCGATACATAATAATTATCATTTTTATACCTCCTCTCATACATTCTTTTTGAAGATTATCATTTTGTGGTAATAAAAATAAAAATCATGTAAAAATTTTCATAATCTCCAAAAAATTAATGAAGCGAGTCACGCAAGAACACAATAAACTTAATCAAGATGACAGAGTAATTAATGAATACCTTCAAGCTAAGCTGTGTGACGTGTGAAAGAGAAACTGACAACAGAATGACTTCCTACAGATTCATGAACTTATAAATTATAAATATTGAGAAAAAAATTACACGAAAATTATTGTTTATATGAGTATTTAGTATTTTGGTTGAATTCCAAATATTTTAAAAACAATTGCTTTTTTCTGAAAACTGCATGAATAAATCGATTGCATTTTTGCCAAATATGGTTACATAAAAAAATCAAAACACGAGGTTAGTTGGTTGTTGAGCTGCAGCCTATCATCCCGCATTTTATTTTGTCCTTCGGATAATATTAAGTCAATACACATATATATTATTGAAGAAATAAATGCATTCGTAAGTAATTGGCACAAAACTGACAGGAGAACATGAACACACGCACGTTTCATTTTAGCTCAACTAACCTGGTACAATATGCTCGTGATTGAGAAAAATCTTCTTTATCTTGAACGATCATCCTCCATTTCAGATTATTTTTGCTTCCTGTACCCTTTTTCTTATCTTTCTATTCTTACAGTCCCTACCAACGCCTTAAAAATCATCATTACAATCATTATTACCGTTCTCCTGTGAGCTGCTTCTTATTGTTATCTATCTATAGAGAACAATGGGATACGGGAATACGTGACTCCATCTAATTCGTGTAATGACTTCTTTTACTTTACTTCATCTTCATCCTTGTGTTCTTTTCTATTCTTTCTATTGCGTTTCATGCTGCATCTTTGATTTGACGATGTCGTCGTCATCGTTGAAAAGAATAGTGCATAAAATAAAATCGAGCACGATTGAGCAAAAACAGAAAAAGATCTTTGTACTTTTATAAAACAATGGTGACATGCTACGCACTACAAATCTGTAAATAGCCTTATTCTCACTAGAAAAGTCCTTTTCAATGCAATTCAATTCAAACTAAAGCTAAAGTCGTAAATGACACTGTTACTGTCAACGTCAGCCATCATCAACCGTTTCTCAATTACATTTTTAATTTTTATCTCATTTTTCCCATAATAAACATTAAAACATCATTCTCGGATCTCTTTTCTCCATTTTTGTAATCTAAATCTAATGAAAAGGTAGGCCGAGTCTTTCCTAGAATTGCTAAGCAGTTAGTTTTTTTTCTTTCTACACAAACACTTTTGTTTTACCTTTACCGACCGACTAATAAAAAATAAACGCAACTTCATATAAAAGCTGGTCTCAATAATAAAATTACAATTTACGAAGAAAACAAAAAAAATTATGAGTTTTTCTTTTCCTTCCACCTACTTTTCAAAATTATATTTATTAAGATGCATTTGCCTTTCTCTGTCATCCGATTTGACAATCTCTAAACAAAAGGAAGTGTTTAAGTTGAGTTGAGATCGTAATTTTTAACTCTTTATGGCTCTCCTACCTTCATATTTCGTGTGCGAAATAAATTTACTGTACTCTGACTGCACATAAACAAAATTCTCACACTGGTAAAACACAACAAAAGTCAAGTCAACAATACTGCTGTGTCATTGTTGAAAAAATAGCATTCATGCTTTGCTGGTGACTTACCAAAAAATCAAACACGTGCAATAATAGTGCATCTTATTAAGCAAACGAACGAATACCGTTGGTGTGTGGCAAAAGAACATTCGCATTCAAGTAAAATTTGCATGCAGGTGAAGCGCCACTGCATCAAAACAAAAATCTCTGAAAAAAGCATCTTATTCGCAGTTCGCGCATGTAAACACTCTGAACAACCAACATTTTTTGCGCATAAAGAATGGAGATTGAAGATTATTATGGGAAAGTCTTCAGGTTCATTATTAATTCATTATGCATCTTTTTTATACTTATTACTGCAGTCAAAGTCATATAATCATAGTATTATTTTATACTCCTGCTTAGTGCTTACAGTTAATTATTTTCTTTACATAAAAATTCACAATAGCGTCTCTAATTAAATTAATTACTACCTGACTTAACCATTTTAAAATGACCAAGACACGTTTTTTCTAAATAGATTTTTGATCAGTTAAAATATTTGCGTAGCTTTGAAGTAAGTAACTTCGTTGTAAAATTCTTGGGTTACCCTTTTCTCTGGTACATAATTTTCTTTATTGCTAACAACCGCTCATTTCGGTGTCTTTCAGTGTTTCGTTATTACAGATTATGACTGTATAATTATGTCATGAACGTCTCTTTCTATGACTAGAGAATAGATAATTATTTTTGAAGACGACTTCAAATAAAATGTCAATGAATTGGGTATTAAATCTTCTACAAATTTGTACTTGTTTACTTTCTTCTGTCTGTCATAAATAATGCTTCAGAATAAGCCATAATAATTAACTTTAACTGCTATGAAATTAGACTTACCTTGCAGCCATGGCTGAATTCTGTGAGAACAAAGACGGAGTGCTCCCACTGTGTGGACTGTGGAAGTCGCTAGTAGAGCTCCAACGTTTCGCAAGTGGAGATGGATTCCCGTGGCTTCCTGTTCCACCAACACCACCGTTCCTCAGCTGATTTGGTGAAATCGGGGCTCCTGCTGGGCTCAATGCTCCCCCAGTTCCGTTTTTCGGTGAAGGCGTCCCCCTATTATATGGCGATGGGGAGGGTGACGGTGACAAACCGTTAGAACTTTGGCTATCAGCGGAGTGAAGTGAGCCAGTCGACTGGTGATGATTCGATCGTCTGCACGAAAAAGGAATAAAAGAAAAAATATATGAAAAGTTGTCATCCATGAAAGAGGAATTGCTCATTTCAGTACATACACAAAGAAAAAAATTGACAAGAGGAGGAAAATAGTTTGAAAATTAAGAAAAATATTAGTATCGTTATTGTTATCTTATTTTCAGTACTAATGCTATCAACGCACCAGAGCTAGAGTTATACTTTTATCATTATTGAGCTGGCTCTGCTGCACAAAATTATAATTTGAGGAGAAAGAAGAAGCTCATCGACATTTTTGAACATGACAAGCAACGCTCATCATCTTCTCTACTTCTGAAAAAACTATTCTGCTGAAAAGCACTTATCATTATCGTGATAATGCTCTCTTCTCTCTACGATAATAGATATTTTCAGTGCTTTTGCTTACTCTGAGCTGAGTTGAGCTCTCATCATATCAAGAAGAAAACTAAACTAAACCGAACCACTCCTTAATGGCTTACTTGCATGAGTAATGATGATGATGATGTTGATGACTATGACAATGACAGAATAAGAGTTCCTCTTCTCTTCAAGTCATCCACGAAACGAATGAGCGAATAACGTCAAACAAACCACCTGCTTGTCTGCCTGTCATCATATCATCGAATCGACTAATCTGCACTAATTCTGCAGTAGTCTGTTCTGTAGTGTAGCAGAAAATTTGTTTCTTTCCTGTCATTTTTCCTTCTTCTGCTAACTTTTTTTATAGCTCTCCCCTCAGACAATTTTCTTTTTCCATAACTTTGACTATAAAGCTACATTATTAAAAGCAATTTATTCGCCGCCCTCAATTTCATCTTCTTTTCTGAGCGAGCACTTCGGTTTCTGTTTTATCCTAGCTTAGAAAAGACCAAAATTGTTATAATTCGTGATTGCCGGCTTCCTTCAGTGCATTATTACTCTGCTTTTGAAAGTTAGCATTAGGATCTTTTTGTGGTACAAGAAGAGATTCGCAGTAATAAGTTTTTGGCTGTATTTCTATGATGTACATTGATGATGAATGACTGATGATTGAACAGTAGCATAGTAATAACGAAAATACTATCAAAGAAGAAGAACATTTGCCAAATGCCAGCCACTATCATTGAATGGCATTGTTATACTCAATTCAATATCATTAATAATTTACTCATCCCTGAAATGATTTTTTCTTTTATCAAAGCCTTTTCTTGAAATGATCGAAGCTTCTTCCAGACATTTTATCATTTCATGAATAAATGATACAAACTCTTCTTTCTACGATAACTGGCAGAAAAAGATGTACAGACGAACATCATTTCAATCAATTGTTAATATTATTCATGCCTAAATCTGCTTTGAAGTACAAGAATAAGAGATATACGAGATTTTAGCTCTTTCTATTATTTCCATCCTCAAGCTCATCACATCAGTACCGTACGTACATCCTATTTCTTTTCTTTCTATGATTATGGGATTTACTGTTATTGTCAGCAGCACAGCAGTTTCTTCGGAAAGAAAAACCACAAAATTTATTCAATTCATCTCATAATCATCATAAATAACATACTTCGCAATACGATACTATTAAATATTTATGATGATGATATGACGATGACGATTTGATGATGAGTTGTATCCTGGTCCTCCTGGGCTGAGTTTGCGTCTACAACTGCGACCCTACATTATGCAAATTGAAATTGTCACACAAAAACTGACCGGTTTCTTTAAGAAAAGAAACTACGCCACCACGACTGATTTTGATTCGAGAACTTCAAAATTTTTTATTTTCCACGAGTATAGTATACCCGCTCCACTCCAACTCGCAGGCAAAAGAATCCTTTTTTCCCTTGCCTTTGCGTAGTGCATTAAATTCTGATCATTTGCATATTATAATTTCAAATTGTATTACTTTTGAATTGGTATTATTATTATACTTACGTCTATTACAATTTTCATCAGGTTATTGTGTGTTAGTTAGGGCCAGGTCACTGTATATGTCAATAGGACAATTGATGTACTTATTCACCCAAAAACACAGTTATGTCTAATCATCATCATCATCATCATTGCACATTATTCAAAACAGAAAGAAATATTTTACTATTCTCATTCTGCATTTTTCTCGTCTATTTTTCAAAAAATACATAAACTTTTACAACTCTTTTCCGTTAAAAAGTCTGAATTAATGTTAAAGAAAAATGCTAATTTACATTACTTCTGGCTATAGTCGACGGTGTGTGGTACTAAATCCGAGTTACTTTACTGAGCCTGAACGAACAGATAAAATCCAAAAGTGTTATATAAAACCAAACCAGGCTAGCTTACAATAGATTCTGCAAGTACAGCAACTAAAAATATTCTAGAAGACGGAAAAAGAAATAAAATAAATTACAAGAAAAATTCTTCTTCTTGATTTCCGTCACACAGCACAGCAGTAGCACTCACACTTCTTCAACTTCTTCTCGGCTTCACACCGTTTTGCGTTTTCGAATTCTGTGTGAATAATCACGATTATTGAGGTGACGCTGCCGGGAATTAACAGTACATCAGTAAAGAGCCATTAAAAATAGCAGGATAGCAATAACTTTTTCCATCAATCAGATATGAATAGAATACTACGACTGCACATAATATTTTTTAGTAGCAGAAGCGTTGATGATGAGGAAAAAATTATGTACTTTTGCAAAAACTTGTCAGGAAATAACCATTATTATTACATAAATGTTTCATATTATTATTGCAGCTTCTTAATGCGGTTCGTACTGTGCAAGTACGCATTTAAAATTTGTTAGATTGTAATCTAAGAAGCAGGAAAACTGTCAAGATGATTATCTAAACACTAATCTAAATTGAACAAGTTTATTTTTGAGCATAGAAATCTCAATATAAATATATTTTTTCGTACTACTATCCGTAGCAAATTTGCGATTTGTATTAGAGCTAGTATACTTACCGCTAAGAACAAGTACATAGTTTTTTTCCTGTGACGAAATACAAGAAGAGAATGAAACAAGTGTCTAACAAAACGGAAGAAGTGCACTGAGTATGCTTGTGAGTGATGTGCACATTCGTGGTCTCATCAAGTTTCAACTCATTAATTTATGTGTAATAAACTAACACAAATATTTGTTTTCTATTGTTATATAATTTTAGTAGATGGTTAGATAAGAACGATAATACTGTTATAATTACGGCAATATAGAAAAGGAAACAACTAAAAAATTATTGGAGCAAACTGTATATTTTTAATGGTGTACCTACTAAACCTACTTGCTTCCACTTGAATACTGAATATTTGTTTATGATTAAGTATGCCAACGTTGGCTATGGCACTTCTAGCAAACTTGCAAAAAATTAACAGAAAAGCAAAACTGACGAGATACTTGATACTGATTGTGAGTAGCTCTGATTCAGTGAATAAAACTCTCCAAGCAAAAGAGACAATAATTTGCACAAATGCGGTCAAACGAAAGTCGAAATTACATAGATGAAAGCATGAGACATGACTAAGTAAACTGTACCGGGGAGCTCCACATTTTTTCATTTTAATTTTTATAAATGACGTTTTAACATCAGGGGCAAGCAGTATTTATGATGGTTTATAGTGCAGTTCAACGCAACCCATTCAATTATCACTTAACTAACCAGCCAGGCTCATTTCACTCAATTCTGTAGTACTTTAGTGAATAAAACTCTCCAAGCAAAAGAGACAATAATTTGCACAAATGCGGTCAAACGAAAGTCGAAATTACATAGATGAAAGCATGAGACATGACTAAGTAAACTGTACATGGGAGTTCCACATTTTTTCATTTTTATTTTTATAAATGACATTTTAACATCAGTGGCAAGCAGTATTTATGATGGTTTATAGTGCAGTTTAACGCAACCCATTCAATTATCACTTAACTAACCAGCCAGGCTCATTTCACTCAATTCTGTAGTACTTTTGGATCTAGCGTCTATATTCCTTTGGATTGCACGATGATGATGAGATGATATTAATTTCATTCAACTTCAACTGTATGTTGTTGTCACTGTCTAATTCTGTCATGTACTTTTGTGTATTATTGCAAAGATTCTTCCATGAATAAAAAGGGTTTTATTATGGCGAGGAGACATAAAGCAGTTGGTGGTAAATAGTATTATTCCGCTTGTCATGATTTATGAAGAACCTCTTCATATTACTTTACGTAAGTACTGCTGGAGCTACTTACATTTTACTGGTCCTGTTGCTTTCGTAAGCTGACTTGACACTTGACAGTATGCTCCAAAATAAAATATTTGCACTAACAAGCTATAACCATAATATAAATGTGACATTTATAAGAGCAGCCAGACTTGCATAATTACTTTAATCACAATAGACCAAATATGAAATGCTCTCTGCACCAATAATTGTGTGGGTGACGGAACTACTCTTAATTTCCTTCTGTCTTCTTTAACGAGGAGAACGTTACTCGAATGTAAGAAA
>JAHZNJ010001483.1:0-12636 GCA_027744475.1 Lepidocyrtus cf. sotoi NNG-2020 | reverse complement strand
AAGGTGTGCGTAATTTTTAAATTTATTTTTTTAAACACTGAACTTGAATGTTTGGTTTTATACATGTCTGTTTTTACTTTTTGAACGCACGTGAGGGGGAGTTTGCAAATGTTTCACTGATTGATGACTAAGCTTTGACTAAATTGCAGTTATTTATAAAATCTGGAATGACATGTATCGTGAATGTGAATCATGATGATTCAAAAAGTGTGTATCTATTTTGGAATGACGGGGCTAAATTTAGAGATTATACGGCTACGAACATCAGGAAAAAAATTATATGGTTTAGAAAAGAAGCAGCAGAGAAGGATTATTGCGTCATTTCCACTAACCTTACTAAGCTTAAGCTAAGCTATAAAGTCGAAGCCAAGCATATTTTCATTTACCTACCAATTCCAGTTTTACTATTACTTTACTTTAACATTATATTTTCTAGCTACATACTGTAGCTGTAGCCTTCTGTTCGAGAGCTGTCCACTTGTTGTCATTTATAATTCATAACGATTGGAAACACGATAGAATATTGTATTTACTCAAGTATTAAGCCACAACCGTTGAGTAGTTAGCTGATAGCAAGACTCGGTTACTTTCAAACTAAACCTTCACGTTCATGATGATGATGGCAAATTTATTGTCATTCCATTGCCTCCATATCGCATAAGCCTACCTATTATAGCCGCAATGACAATGCGGTAGTTGGGTTACTAGAACTACCTATTTTTTTATGTCGTTGGAAGAAAATATCAGTTCATTTCAATGCAAATATGTACTCGCTTTACGCTTTTATTTCGCAATAGTTGTATTGTAAATTGTAAACTATAGTTTGCTTCGGATTTTCTGAATTTTCCGTCCATACATCCAGACAAGGAGACAACATTTCCTTGCTTAAATCATGTAATAATATTCTAGCTTCTAGTATCGAAGCCAGCCACATCGACGAAAGTAATTTCAGCTTAATGCATTCATATTTTAGAATTATGTTTCCGCTAATATCTAATAATTACGCCAGATATAGATTACTATATAAGCTATTCCAGTGGAAGTTGTTCTAGACAGCGGAATTTTATATTTTTTCATTTCATTTGATAGAACAAAAACAATTTTTTGCATTGTTGCAATAAAAAATTAACGTCATTTCTTTGGCAAACACGTTTTTATCGATGCAATGCGCAATGCTTGTGCTAACGCTTTCGAAATGTTTCCAGTGCAGAAACGGGCTTCAGAATGATTAAAAATTTAAAATATACGCTGTGACGAGCATACTTTTGTTTTAAAGTTGGAATGAAAAACTGCAATCTTTAAATAAGTAAATATTTCGCGTTTGCAATAATTACAGAGAGCGTAAAAGCATTTGAATTTAATTGATTTCACCAAATAACGCTTCTTTTGATTGGAAACAGTCCCATATAAATAAATACAGAAAAGTAAACACATTTCGGGAGATTAAATTCTCGAAAGGGAATATTTAATTAATAAATATTTGAAGGGCAAAGACCAAAAAGTGGATAAGAACAAGCAAAAGGCAATGACCCACTTTTTTTGTAAAAGAAACATTAATGCTACTTCAATTTTCCAAACTAGCAAAATAAAAGAAAAGAAACATTAAAAACGGGTCTTTCTGGGGCAAATCGATTGACTGTGGATATGAACAATGATGACGATGACGATCATGAATGATAAAAATGTGTAATGTAGTGCAATGCCGAGCCAGCAAAGAAAGAAAGAAACGTGAACTTGTAAACTTTGAAATGACAATCCACTTCAGTATAAATTTAAGCAGGAGGATAAGTATCAAGTTTTCGTAACAGGTTAAAAAACGATTGCAAAATTAATTGGGCGAAGTCTACCTACCCATTTCACATTTTGATGATAGATAGATAGAACGATAGATAGATAATTACCATTAAACAAAAACAAAGCAGAAACAGCAGANGCAGAAACAGCAGACATTGAAATGCAGGATGGAGCATGAATTGTATAATGAACTTTTTTTGGTATTAAATGAAACTTTTCCCAAAAACGATGAAGGACGGACGTCATAGTAAAAAAAAACTTACGGTTGTGGTTGATGTGGATGCAGCCGTTGCAGGCCTCTTGGGAGGACCCCCGATAGAACTTTTCTCAGCAATTTCCGTTTCCAAATCTAGAATCAGACCGGGGTTGTCATAAGCTTCTCGCTTATTAAGGTCACTATCAGCTTCTGACAAAAGAAAATTATTGACGGGAAAGTGAAATTGGCGAATTGTTTGCGCTTTTTTCTCCATTATTATTATTACTATTATTATTGTTAAGTTAATTGTCAGCTTATGACAGAAAAAATGACATGTTTTGTGGATGAGCGGCATAAACAAATTTTTATAGCAATAATGCATCAGCAGCAGCTAAAACTAAAGTATAGTATTACGGTTAACAAGGCCTTGCTTGTCGTCCTTTCCTACTTTATACATAAGTATGTAGTTTATAGTAGAGAAATAAGCCTTTTCTTGATAAACTTAGATAATATTTGACACCAAGGAGGGAAAATTCTATGTAATTTTAATGTTCCCTTTACACTTTACGTGGCGAATACATAGTTAAACAGCAATTGGCAAGAACTGTCATTCCCACTGACAGTTTAACTCCTCTTCTCCTTCTTCCTTTTGAAAATTCGGAATATTTCAGAGAACTTATGACAAATTGCAGTAAAATTGCAATGGAATTCCTTTTATTCCTTTCTCCTTAATCGACATTATTCCAATGACTTGACCTTTACGTTTTAATCTCAACCATCATCCCAATTCTTATGATGAACAGTCAACTGCAACCACTTTGTATCACTTTGCCCCAAACTAATACACTATCTTTTTGAAAAAGCAATCTACATTTTTTAAAAATTTCACTTAAATGACTTTCTTAAAACCATTTTAAAAATTTCCAAAGAAAGCTCACTAATTGCGTCTTATTCTTTTATTTCTCACTCACTAAAAAGAAGTGAGTGAGACACTTCTTATTTTATGAGCCCGATAGTATTGTTAGCCTAACCTTGTATGCACAATCCACATTGTTTTGGGGGTTAGGGACACTCACTCATATCAAGAACATTGATTAAGTGTCGACTGAAATACTAAAACTAAAACCGGATGACGATGACGACGAATAAGACAAAATTCTATCCAAATATAAAATATAACGATAGAAAAAATGTAATTTGGAAATGGATGGCATGCAAAAATGAAAACCCTTTTTATCTAGTAGTAGAAGAACTCCATTTCAACATTATAATTTCATCCTCGATTGGCTCTTCATAAAATTAACGAACAAAACAATCTAACTTTCTCTCCCTCGAGTACTTGTGTCAATTTATCCTACCAAGTTTATTCCATTCTATTCAAATACATACCTCTAGCTTCCAGCTTGTAACTTTCATTAATTTACGAAGCTCATAATGAGTTTATGATGACTATGACGGTGTGGTAGTGGTGGTGTTGCTACGGTGGTAGTGTTGGTAATAATAATAAGCTAAACATTCACTCAAATTCCATCGACATGTAACAAATAAGAATGCTACAGGTAGTTTTATTTTTTACTTTCCATTCTTTTCCACTAAAAAATTTGTTCGTTATTTCATTAAGGGCCAAGTTTTATTTTTTCTTTCTAGTAAGAATTATTATTCCTATTATTACTACCTAATTTTGAAATTCTTCAGAGAAGTCTTTAAAGGCTCTTTAGAAATAAGAAAGTAGAAGTACTTTTATTAAATTAAAGTTTTACTTACCTCCTGGTTTTTGATAGGCCACATGCCCAAGCTGGGACATGAACTGATGATAACTATGATCCGATTTTTGTCCCATTATAGAATCAGTTAATTTATCCACGACGTCTCCATTCATAACAAATGCTCCACCATTTTTCACTTGCTCACCCCCGAAGCTCCTTATATGGGCATTATTAAATCTGTAACCTTCCCCAGATGAGTTACGTAAATTTGAAGTGGAGTTCGTCAAGAATCCGTTTGTTTGCCCAGCTTTTCGAATGTTTATTTGGCTAGTATTGCAACGACTTTCTCCTCTTGCTGGTCGATTACCACCTCCATTACCGTATCGGCTACTCGTGAAGCGAGAAGGGCTCTCTGTACTCGGTTGATTAAAATCTCCATCTGAATGGGGGAGGATCCCGTTTTGGTGGTGATGGTGTTGAGTGATAGGATCATTCATCATTACTGGAAATTCGCGAACTACCATGTGCGGAATTGGAGGTAGGTTATCTAGATTCAGGGAGCCCAGCTCTTGACTAACTGTGTCTGGTCTCTTGGAAAATATGTTTACCTCCATTGTATCAACTACTATAGTACTTCAATGATAATTTCACTGCATAAAAATACTCGGAAAACTTTTTTTATCGTATAGAAAAATAATATCTTAATAATAAAATCCACTAAATCGGTTGAAAGCCTTTTCTGAAGAGTAATTACGATTTTTAATGAACCATGTAATTATCCCGAAGTGGAATAAATAATATCGGGTGTATGTAGTGTAGGGTAAAATAAACGGTGTTTGGTTTGATATTTAATTAAATGATAGGCTATATTTTTCTATATTCGTATTAAGAATAGCGTTGTCGTTACTTATCTTATTGAAAAGTTTCTTGTACTTTGTTGTTTGCTTTGGAAAGTATTCCATAAACTTTTGCTTGGCATGCACACCAGCACACGACATAAGAAAAGAAGAGCTCAGTCAACCTACGCTTGTTCCAGCCGACGTTCCTCCAAACTGAAGTGGACAAAGTTGAAAAGTAACGACTATATAAATTCATCACAGCCAAGCCACCACCACGACGAAAAGGAGGAAGAGAAAGAGAGACAGAACGAACGACGAGCTTTTTGAACAGCGTATCGCACCGTTTAAGTACTAAGCCCATCATCGTCATCCTGCAAAATTCTATTATTCGGTATCTCATTTATTCATCTATAAATGGTTTTTTTTCTTTGCCGCTCGCTCTTACGACGAATCAATTTCTTGTTTTCATAGTTGCGCAAAAAACCTGCTGTCTTCAATTCCCTCCATAGGAATGTCCATATTAATGTCCATGCAGAATTACCTCCTCTAAGTACGAAGCTTTCTCGGTGCGCACGGGTTGTGGGCTCCCTACTCGTAAACTTGAACTTGATAAAATGAGACTCCTCTCCATAAAAAAGTTACTACAAAGCATAATATTTTGTAGATACTTCAATTCAAGAGGGATGAGGATGGGTGATAATAACGATAATAACTTGTCATAAAGCATAAATGAAAACTGTTCCCTTCTTCCCCATAACATTTTCCGTTTATTAATGGCAACTGTCCGAAAAAAGAAACAAAAACTTGTACCTCGCTGTCAATAATGAGACGATGAAAATAGATGTGGGCATGTTCTGTCAAGTGAAACACAAAGAGAGAGAGAGTCAATCCTTAAAAAATACTTTTATTAAATGATGATGATAATGAAGCGACTGATTTGGCGGTCATGCAAAAATAAGAAACTCTGTGTTGAACGACTGTATTAAGATTGCTAAACTTATCTTTTTATTAAGACTTCTTAAGATTAGTTTTTTATATACTTTTCTTCTTCTTCGTCTTCTCTTTCAGCGACCAGTTTACAATGTTTTTTCTTTCTACATTTAGTTTTCTGCATCTCTGGTGACAATTTGATTATTTCTTGTAGTAACAGTAATAATAGTAACATAAATATTTCACAATAGTTCAGCCAACATAACATCATACACAATGAAACACGGAATTACAATTTGAGTTCAATAATAATAATAATGATTATATTAATTAGTAATAATCAAAGTCATACATATGATAATAACCGCATGCAAAAGTCATGCAAAAAACCGAATTATTAATGTTATAATCTTTAATTAAATTTAAAGTAATTTACGCATAAGTGCACACCCTCTTAATTTGTTGAAGTTCTTTAGACTTCAACATACAAGATACTATTTGCTTTCCTGATTACCAGACTTGTTTATATTATTATTAATAAACGAATAGTTTTTTATACCTTGCTGCGTTATTGCTACCCGATATAATAATAATTATGGTAGATAGCATTAAATAAAATCAATCCAAATCAAGACAAACGCGGTTGCAGTTGCACTAACACAGTAGCGGTGATATTATTATTATTATTATTGGAACAAAAAATAATTATTCATCATCGTAATAAGTTTAAAATTGTAATAATATCGAAATGATAAAACCCTAGCAAAAAACAAAAAAGACGAGAAAATCACTTTAAAATTATGTACATTCTCTCTCAGTACATAAAGTTAATTGTATTATATATTTTTATCTACATTTTTACGTATAGATATAATATAATCAGTTTTAAAAGAACCGTTAATGAAGCCTTGATTAAAATACGAAATGATTAATAATAATAATAAAAACGTCTCTATCAACACTATAAATTTACATAATAATATTAATAAGATAAACGTATACCTCTGAAACAAAACGAGAAGGCATTCACAATTAATGTATTTTAACTTAAAAAGGAATTAATTAACCCAACTAAATGACAATTTCTATATAACGTGACAAGACATTCGACAATAATCGTCCAGTGTAGTGGATAACTGTTTAGTATTTTGTTTGTGGTGGTGTGACAACATTTGCGTAAAAACTAAAAGAGGGAAAACGTGCGAGCTTATATTATTTCATAACGATTTTTTTGCGCTTCCATTAAAAAATTGATGTATAATTCTGCTTATATATATATTCTGCACATCCTTTTCTTATCCCTATTTATAATAACATTTATAAAGTTTAGTTACAAACCATTCCATTCTTATCCTTCGAAAATGTTTAAAATAGTATTTAATAATAATATTTATCAGGTGGATCTAGCGACAAGCTTTCCCTTCTTTAACGTAAAAACCGAACCTTTGTAATATATAACCAAAATCATTTTGTTTGTTTTTCTCTAGAGAAAAAGCAACCGAGCAAACCTGCTGTACCAAAGCTCTTCTGGAAACTCATTTCGTCTCTGTGATGCGACGTGACGGCGAAAAGTCAAGACTACAATACGAACAATTAAAGTTTCCAGAAATATATATCTATATCATACATACATAATATAATAATGTTTATTAAATGTTATTAATATAATTGTGGAGCAATACTAGGAACGAACGCTGATAAATTTCTTCTTCTACTTTTTACTCTTTCTTCAAGAACACTACAAGAAGAGAAAAGCGGTATAATATTTCGAAAGTCTACTACCACAACATCATCATCAGTATCTCTGCTACATAACAATGATATTATTATTAGTTCAATAATAATTAAGTGTAGCTCACAATATGGTTTTCTATTGTAACTATATAATAATGGATTTGTTCTCCAGTCTAAAATCTAGGCTAGTTATTATTTATTAAACAATGATGTAATTAACGGTATAATTAACCATTGCAATTGATTGATTGTTGTTGATTATTTAATAATAATTGTTGTAAATAGTTTTGGTGTATAAGATTTTAAAAAGGTTGTTTGACAACGTGTGCAAAGACTTTTGTTTCGCTCCTATATTTGTTTGTTTAATTAACCACTTAAAAAGAAGTTTGCTCTCATATATCAGAACAACATTTTCCATGTCAAGAAAGAATCTACCGGACTAGTCTAGTAAAACATTTTATTTATATTTGTGTACGTATATATATGCATATATATTTTTTTACTAATAAATATAATATATGTTTTTAGAAACTTAAAGTAGCTCGTCATTCCTGGTTCGTCAATTATATTTGATTTAATAAATTCAAATGTTATCATTTTGCTTTCTCTTTTTATCGAACTACAACTATTTTTCCTTCTTCCGTTTTTACTAGTATGAAGATTATTAATAGTAATTTTATTGTAATAATATAACATTTTCTGTATAATAGATCTGTTAACACATAATAAATGTTTACTTAATTAATATAATGCAGACATCGCGATTTGTTGCATGTTATTAGGTATATAAATATAATTACAATTAGAATACATTGTAATAGTATTAATTAGTAATGAATGTATGGTAAGAAATGTTTCATATCGAAATTTTGCTATTTCAAAGTCAAAGTTTTCTCTCTCACTCTAGTTATTTTTTGTTTTGCACATTCCTTAATGAATACAATATTATTTTTTTCTTCAGAAGCATAAAAAAGATCTTAAGTCCATCCATCAATTATTAAATCCAAAGTTTTAAGTAAGATCCAGGTTTAATGATTGCTGGATCATCTGATCGTTTGCAAATAGCTATATACTACCAATGCAAAAATCTTTTCAGCTCACTTTACCCCATCGTTAACAATAATTACGTAGCATGCATTAGCATAATTATATTTTAAGATAAATGTAAATTTAAATTCGAATCTACCAATGTAAATCGATATTATCATTATTACTTTATAAATGGAATAATGCACATGTATATAAGCTAGAATAAATTGCGAGCATGCATAATATTATTCATATTACACAGTTAAAGTTACCCCATAATATAATTCCACTAAAATTAAAACCTGAATTGCTCTTCGTAATTGTAATTGAAATTCATAAACATCTTTTTTTTTAAATTGAAACTGATTGGTAGATTCGTTAAGTATTTTTTAATTGGTAGTGAACGGTATTGTATTATTATATTACGTAATAAGATACATAAATCTATTTTTTGCGTTTGCATCTGAAGCTGTTTAGTTTATTTTATTGTTGTAAGCTGGATTGATTCGATTCCAACTGAAGGAGCTGACAAATATAAGCGACAATTGTCATTTCTTTTTAAATTTAAATAATTCGCCTAATAATTTACCGTCAAAAGCAGATATTATTTACTAACAATTAAATGTTCTTCTTCTTTTACCTTTTTTTGTATAAGCGCTCACCACTGCAGACGAAAGTTATAAACCGTAGAAGAACATTTAACGCATTGAATATTTTTTAAAAACTGTTTTTACTTTACTTACTAACGATAAGTATGTTTGGTTCGGATACAAATATTACGAAGTAAAAAACCTTCTTTCTTTTCGATGATGAATGTACATTACAGCGATGATCACAATCTAATAAATTTTTTATACTACAAACATCTTTCTTTACAATACGTCAAATCTATTTACATTGTTTGTATAATATAATCATTTACATAAACATAATAGTAACGACGTTAACAATGACGACGACAATAATATAATGCAGATCAAGTCCAACTATTTCTCTCACTATTCATTAATGATGATGATTATTATTAACAATATTCATGTACTTTTTTCAGAAAATATTTTCGCAATCTTATTTCCTACACGGTTTGTTTATTATTGTGTGTGTGTATTCCCTTGTTTTGGTACACAACACGGAGGTAATTAATAATCTTGCTTTGCTAATCTTAAAGTTACTAAAAACAAATATACTTGTAATTAGTGTTTTAAAGTCATTTCTATTTTCCATCTCTTAAATGCTGCTCTATTCAATCAATCACTACTCCTAATTTTAAAACCATCCTTTATAATAAATAGTCAATCATATGATAGGAATTTTTCTTTTGTAGTGTTTTAGAGCTTTGACGAAAGTTTCAAAATAGATTATTAATATTCTTTCCTATTTTTAACAAAATTACTACGCAAGTGACCGAAAAGAGTCACAGAAGTGAGTAATAGAGTAATACTTATATATTTATATTTGGTTGATAAAGATTTGACAACGACAGACATAGACATAACAGTCAACATGAATAATATTAATTAATAATAATAAAGAATGGACAAACGTTTTGTTAACTAGAATAATAATAATATTTACATTCAAAAACTGCGATTCCCGTCCTAAAGGTGGCGGGCACAAAAACGAGCGATGTCATCCTAGTTTCCTCATGGGACAAAGCTATAGCAATTCATAACGTAGTAGTAGTAGTCGTGGTAGTTTAGTTAATTATTTTAACAGTAAGAACTTTTGAACTCGTAGGCAGAATATACAAAATTATAGAATGGACCTTGAAAATCCCACTCAGCTGGTCGATAGCGTTAAGGTTGTTATTATAAAGAGGTCTCCCTTAAAGAATTCGATCCCCCTTTGGAACAAAGCTACATCAATTATTATTGTTCTTCTATAAATATATTGTTATACCTATATATGATAATCACATTCACATTTAATATAGTTAGTAATCTATAACTTGCTAAATACCAGTTCATGATAACTTTCCCTGCGACTACTCAGTACTCACTTATTAATAAACTTTCTTTCTAATACCCGATTCTGAATCTAAAAATACATCGAAAGCAAACCCTTTTCTAACACAAGTGATTGAATTATATTATATAGTTGGGATTAAATTATACAAAAATTAATTCCTTAGTTAACATCTCAGCCATTAACAGGCAATAAATATCAGTACTAACAATGTAGCTTTAAAAAATTACTCATTTTTCCTTTCTTCCTTATTCTAATCCATGACTTCCTTAAACTCGTGTAAATTGTTGACATTTGTTGATGTGATTTCAGAAGAAAGTGAATTCTTGTCTGTCTTCATGATAACCTAAGTATATTTTTCTGAGACACCTTATAATTCTATACACAATGAACTACGAAACTTGAAATGATTGCATGAAGCCTTTTTAAATGTCACAGTAGTAGAACGATAACTTTCTTTTTCTACAGTTACACTATTCTGCAAACCAAAGAGGCTGATATGATGGTTTAGGTGGACTCAATGGACCAAAGGCATACGCTGCGGCCATTGGAGGGTGAGTACTAAATACAGTTGGTAGGTGGGCTGGTGGTGGAAGTGTGTGAGGATGATGTGAGGTATGTGGATGAGGAGCGGCTGCGGCTGCCGCGGCTGCAGCAGCTAAAACGGAACGAGCGCTTCCATGGTGTGCTGGTGGTGGCAGAGCTCCAGATGTGAATGGACTCAATTGGTAGGCAGACGCGGGTGCGTGGCTAGTTTGCTGCCCAGCCACGTAAACTGCACTTCCACCTAAACAGCAAAAAAGTAGCATACGATTTGTTTCAGACTTAGACATTTACAAAATTATTAATTAATTCGTAAATATAAACCAAATAATTTTTTACCGTGATTTGTTCTCCGATACAATTCTTGAGTCGGAGTAGCGTAAATCGCAGGTGGTGGAGCGGGTGGTGGTGCCGGATGTGGAGATATACCCCGGCCAGGAATCATCACATGTCTGGGAGGTTGTGGCGAAAGATGTCTTGTACCACTACATAAACAAACATTTTATTCAATTAGAGTCTCCTAATTTTGCTACACTATTTAATAATTTGAATAGACTTACGAAATATCTTGCCGATATGAATGCGGTGGAAGTGGATTCGGTCCCCATGCACTACTGGATTTGATAGAGTGAGCCTCACGTATAACCTGCGGATGGCTAACTTCTTGATTCCGAATAGATTCGCTCCTTCCCAAATGATGATGATGATGCGCGGGTGGAGGTACCTGACTAATGTGATGATGATGCGCATGGTACTCTGGATTTGAAGGTCCGTTTCTTCCATTCGAGGAACCCGAGGAGGAGCCACTTGCAGGTCCTCCACATCCGATGATACCGTGCCCATTATTTACAGAATAGTTCGAAGTGAGCGAATGATGTACTGAGCCGCCGTGGAAAGAATCCCTGCTATAAAGTTAAAAGTGAAACGTTTGTTTTATTAATTAAACGTGTGTAATGCTATATGAAATTAATAAAATTAATAAAATTAATATAATTAAATAATATAATTGCCTTTTTAACTTACTTTTGGTTATAATTTTTGTTAATCGATTTTGGAGACTCGACCATTCCCCTGTTATTAGGGGGTGGCTCATTCAAACCTGGTTCCTGCTTCATTCCTATCAAACATTCTGACTGTGCTTTAGCAAGCAACCGCTTCTTTTGCGATGCGTATGACGTTGTGAGAATATCTGGCTTCACATCTCTTGTCGAATTGTTATTATTTTTTGCATTTAAAGAACTACTGGATCCGTTCATGGGATTCTCCTTATGATATTGATTTATATTTCCATGTCCATTCTGTCCGTGAACATTTCCACCAACGTTAATCTGTACTTGGAGGGGTTGCTGACGATGATTGCCATTATGGGATTTTTGAGGACTCTTTTGTTCCTCATCACTATCACCCACCGTTACACAAGAAACTACATTTCGTCTACGAGAGGCTCCAGTCCTTGGTGTAGACTGGTTGCTGTAATATTAATATAAAAAGAGGTTTATCGTTTGTTTCGCACAAAATAGAAGTTTCTGTTGTTTCAAAAACTCACAATATTCTAAACTACAAAACTATAAGCATGCACTAAATATAATTGAAACTACATCGACAAAACAAGTATTTTTTTCATTTAAACCTTCGGTAGACGGACTCTTCCTGAGGAGTGATGGCCAATACAGAAGGGCAATTTGACCCCAAGGATTGCGTAACTTTCGAACTTACACAGCTACAGGTACGGTCACGACAGCTGTTAAATGGTTAATGACATAGAAATAGACGTGGGTTAGTTTTAGCTAAGATAGTCTAGTGCTTTTTACGTACTACGAATTAAACTTTATATAACTTAGCTACAGTTAAGGAAAGTAATTCAGGAAAATGGAATGTGTAGGAATTATACAAGGAACCA
>JAHZNJ010001482.1:0-18884 GCA_027744475.1 Lepidocyrtus cf. sotoi NNG-2020 | reverse complement strand
TTTTTCGTTTGGTTTTGGAATGCTCACAGCTTATTCACTGGAAGTCGCCAAAGAATGGTGTAGAAGAGAGTTTCAAATAGAAGATCCCGTGTGCTCCGTGGCAAATTATTTATTTCCTCACTGCAAAGTCGTAGCTGGTCATAAGGAGGCTTTAGATTTCATTGAAGCGAATTACAAAGATTTTAATTTACGACGAGTAAAACGATTACCGGTTGCTGGAGCGTTCCATACGGAGCTAATGAGACCTGCTGCTGAGCCAATGAGGGCTGTATTAGATTCAATAACAATGAATAGACCTAGGATGCCAGTGTACTCGAATGTCACAGCTAATAGATATAAAACAACAAGGGAGGTGGAAAGAATTCTTACGAAACAGATTTACTGTTCCGTGAAATGGGAGCAAGTAGTGCAAAATATATATCAAAGGTGAGAATGCGTTAGGTATTTTAATGATCTGTAAATAAATCAATTGCATAAATCTATTAAAAATTAAATTTTTTTCTGCAATATCTAGACAAAAGGAATCAGAATATCCTAAAACGTTTGAATGCGGACCTGGGAGATCACTGGCAACAGTTTTAAAGCAAGTCAACGCAAAGGCTCATTTAAAATGTACAGTAATCGATCCATAATAATATTCTAATTGTCCCATTGAAAGTCATTTTTTACATGTACGTAGTTGAAGCAGTAGATAATTTTTTAGTGTAGTAGACACATGAAAGAAAAATGTAATTGAATGCAGTCAATGATGTTCATCCTCAAATAAAATCTGCTTTTTCTTTATTTTCTTTTTTTCAATAAGTCTGGAATATAAGAAGTTTACCCTTTTCTCCTCCATATTATTATTATGTATTATATAACAATTAAACAAAAACGAGTAAGCGAACATTCATTTCATAATTAATTTAGCGTATTTTACTTTTACGAAGTGTAAGTTTACGTTTAATAGTGGGAAATACGCGTTCATATTGCAATCACGTCTTTTCTCCAAGTTTCTTGGATATTCATCCTTTGCCTTAAATAATCATATTTTATACGACACAATCAGCATTTGAAGTGAACTAGCTAATTGATGTCGGCGGTTCGCCATGCATGTACAAAGGACAATTTTAACAAATTGATTGTTAGTTTTTAAATGCATGGCAAGAAGACGTTGAATTTTATTTGCGTGAACTAACAAGATGAAGTATCATTAATTATAATTAACATTAACTTTACTTACGATTAGACTAAAGCTGGTTAATTTTAATGTTATACATCCTATTCGAATTCATATGTTATATCCTATGTAGCTGGGATCACAATTTTCATCTTAATAGTCATAATAATCCAATTTTACATTTTACTTACTAATATATCTTCTTATCTTTAAATTAAAATTAATTGATGCAACATCTCACATCTCTACAATTATGTAAAAATGGAAGCCTGGACATTAAGCCGATGCTTACAAACTAAACGACAATGAATGCAACAATACACACAGGTTCATCATAGCTGAATTAGTAGCATAAATAACTCTTCAGTGGACAGGGGAATCATAGAAATACATAAATCATCATATTTTTTAGTTTACAATTATAGCACATTTTTATCAACTTTTGTAGATTAAGTATTAAATAACGTACGCACAACACCACAGCATGAAAGAAACTTACAATTTTATTCTATACAATTAACATTTAAGCATTATTCTTAATAAATTATTAAATGATCTTAAGACAAACTTGACAAAATCTTACTTACGAAGAGTCAATTGGTTAAATACCAAGCGCGAGCGCAATAAAATTTTAATGTATAGCTTTTTTCACAATATTTTATAACTTTTACTGTAAGTTCAGTCCGAGTATAAGTACTTTACCTGCAGACGAATATATAATGCCATTCATCTTGCACTAAAAATGATTGACTTGTTGTTTAAAACAATCTTTTAACCTAAGCTCAGCTCAGTTTGTCACCAATGTAGTAGTACGGTAGGTAGTTAACAAATAAATGTTCGTATTAGTGTTTACTTTTTTTGAATACTTAAGTATAATTATTTTAGCATATCAGAATTGGACACATTTAAGCAATGATAATTATTATGGAATACTTTTTGCAGAAATAGCGTTTATTTTTTTTAGCATAGTATTATATTGATAGAGTCACAGAAATTGACAGGATGCTGTCCTCTTTGCACAGATCCTAAGCGACACAAAGCAGCTAAGATTTTTCATTTTCCTTGCTGCATTGTGACGAAAAAACCGTTATGTTTTACATCTATAATGTTTTAAGCTTCATTGAACAGTTTTTCAAAAATGAACTTTTTTCTCTCGAAATTATTATCTAATTTTTTTCTACTTTTCTCCTATAATTATTTAGTTCACATGTAGAATGTTATTTATAAATATACAAGTATTTGTAGTACTTAATTAATGCGTCACCAAAAGCGAAGTTGATGTTTTAATAATGAATGAATCTCAGATCAGATCGTATTGAGCCGGTTCTTTTATATTTCTTCACATACCTTAAAATTTGGTTTTAAGCTTCTGAAATTTGATTCATGAGTAAAAGCTGCTTTATTCATCATAATAATAAAATCAGATTGGCATCCGGAACCAGGTCTTTTTAACTTGAGGTTTATCCACAATGGAATATTCTTTTAATGTAGTGACTACTACTACTTAATACGATAAATGATACGAGTTTCAAAATACAATTCATTTTTTTGTTTCCAATAAAACAAATCCAGAAAATTTTCTACGCTACAAAATTAACATTAGGATAGGAGACTGAGAAACTCAAAATAAACGGCATATGATAACAAATTCCCTAGTTAATAATTGAAATTAAAATCATGCTTAATTGAGGTATTAAATTGCTAAGTGTGTATTAGTGCAGCTCACGCAGTCCAATGAAAATAACGATTTGAAAGTTATCTAGCACGTGTAAAACTGTCATGTCATTATCGTCTATTGCGGTGCAGCTCAGAGAAGTTTAGGTACAGTGGATTTGTGTAACAATTAAAAATTGCAAAGCAAAAATTAACAACTAGTTAATGAGCAAACTGTATTGAATTTTACCTCTGGTTTTCCGTGGATACCTTCTGTCAGGAGTACCACTGCCTTGAATTTTAATGATCATCAGTAAAAAATCAATTTCTTCGCCACATTATTTTCTAACGGTTCTGACTTCATCATAAAATGAATGAGTATCTTGTAAATGCATGTTTTGTCTTTCTTTATTCATACCATTTTGTAGACACGCCCTTCTTTATCTCTATCAATATCAATCTCAGTTTATACATATTTCTTTTTTTCTTGTGAACTGTCTTTACAGCTGAATAGCTCAAAATAATTGGATATTATATTCTTTCTAATGTACATACTAACGTACGTATCAAGTTTATACTTCGTATTTAAAAGATTTGTGTACATCCATGTAGTGGTATGCACATAATTTATAGGAATATTGTTTCCTCTTGTTCCGGTGGTTGGTTATCTTTTCCTGAGCGTTCAGTTCAGTTCACGTTCTCGCCTTCAAAATTACTTTCGAAAGGAGAAAGTGGAAACTTTCTTCTACAAAATGGTACAGTGTAGTGTATAGTTAATGGATAGATTGAGCAACTTCATGCTTCCCTCGACCTTTCCCATGTATCAAATATGTCTGTGATTATTATTATGGCTCGTTAGGTGCATTATACATTTGTTAGTGGAGGAAGGACGTTGTTGAGTTAGTAAGTTTAACGATTGTCTACTCCAAAAATAGATATTTTCTTTTTTTCTGTTGAATAAGTTGATTTCGTTAGTAGTAGTATGTGATGATGCACATTTGTTAGTAGTAGTTAGTAAGAAGGGCAGTATATAGCAGCCAGACCGACCATTATTTAGGTACTTTCGCTGTGTATAATGCAATAGTAATCGCTTTGGTGAGCATGTTAAGACGGATAGCGCAGGATTTGCAACAATTTGCCGGTTTGAGTTCCAATTTCGCTCGACTCCTCTCAGTCTCGCATGTCGCTAAATGCTGGATTTTGCAATTTTGTATGCTGAGCTGATTCTTTTTAGAAAATCTAATAATGAGATGGTTTTCTTTTTTACTCGTTGTCACTCATAATAATAGTGTAGTAGTAGCAGTAGTAGTTGAAGATTGATATGTGCTGCTGTGCACCAAACCAATGCAATGAAAATGGTGCCTTTTTCTTTCTGCGAAGGAATGAATAAAAACTTTTTTCCGGACACTTACATTTTTTTGTTTTAACTCATTACTCTTTCATCTCTATGTATTTCCCTCCTTCCTCTTTTCTTTTCTTTTGTTGACGTTCATGAGATTCCTTGCAATTTTTTTTGCTGAGCATCGCATCTTTGATGTTCCATTAAGTTGTTCCCTTTCAAGCTAGTGACGAAAAAGCAATGCTTGAGTGGAAGAGAAGTGAATAGCTTTTTTCGTTTCCTTTTAGAAAAAAAGGAAGCGATGCTATTGGAATGATGCTTTATATATAAGTCACTGTTTGTACTGCGACTCATTTCATTTTTAAATAGGCTTAGTTAGTACCAGTACTTGAATTAAAAGAGCATTTCCCCGGTATGTGAATGTACATCACTCACAGGTCACAACACAAACTGTATAGTCTTGTCTTATACTGACTTTTGAAAACGAATATGCTTTTCTTATCTCTGCCTATATCTTTTTTTCATCTTTCCTTTTACCTTCCCCCGCGATGATGCTTTTAACAACTGAAGGAAACCTACGAACGGTAAGTACACCAAGTAAGTCTTCCTTTCCTTCCTTTTCCCATATTTTTTATATTTTGAAATCTTTTTAATAATACATCGTAATACAGAAAAGCTTCTTTTGTTTGTTTACTTTCTTCTCTTGAAAGAAAGCTCAAGTGATTTCCGATGTTAGCTACGGGGTGCTCTTGATCTAAAATTGGCTCTTTTAATTTGTTGGACACTAACTTTTTCTACAGCTCAAATTCCTTCTTACTCAATATTTTTTTGGGTTCCGACTCCCCAACTTTGTTCTTTCAAGTGTGATGATGGTGGAACAAAGAACGTCAAAACAAAATACCTTATTATTTCCTACCTTATAACGATCGATTTCATTAATACAGATAGGAGATTTTCAAAAAAGAGTATTGAATCTCATTATACAATTTTACAATTTCTCAGACTTTAAACTTAGATATTAGCATTTTAGCATAGATGCACATACAAATATTTTCGGGACTTTATGTGCGGTCTTCGTAGATGGAACGTTGTTGGTTGTAGGTAAGCGTTTCTCTGCTTTCTCCAGGAGAAAGTTACATTTAATTTAATACGATGTTGGTTTGGTTAAAGGGAAGAAAGTGTTGAGATGCTTCGTATTGCCCCCGTTTTCCGTTCTCCGATTTCTTCTGCTTTCCTCGCTCGGAGAATAGCTAGTGGCGATACAAGGCAATTTCTTCCTCCTAAATCATCATCAGAATCGCTTGTGCTTTATTGAACAAAGACCTTCCAGCATTTCTTGCCTTCCAATTCCCCAAGATCCCTGTCTCTGTAGTTTTTTTGTATGGAGACGATGTTCAAGATTATGAAGAAAGTTGAAAGACGAATAATATTGTGATTCGCCGATTTCGGTAGCAAAGGTGTTGTTGTCTGCCGACGACGACGATTGCCCCATAGATTATTATGCAACGATGAGAGAAAGAAAGAAGCTCTAAACGTAGAGTGCTAACAACATTATCTTTGTATATGACTGGATGCCACTCCAGCCATACATTGAGATTGTTGTGTAGCTGTTTAGAAGAGCAAGAAGGAAACTCGGGTCCTGCGTCCATCTCCTTGTTTGGCCCTTCGGGCCATTCCAAACTGTCACATGGACCCATCTGAGGACGTTCCACCGCCGGGCTTGGATTCACCGCTCCCAGCTCCACCTGCAACATCATCAGCGTCTGTCCTGTATGGAGAGTTTCTCCCTCTTGGAGACAACCCACGGAAGTCCAGTTGATACTATAAAAGTTGAAAAAAGGAGAAAAAAAACTCATGTTAATTATCTCAAATGGATCTTTCTGACTATACCGTCCTAAAGAAGGAGGCAATCTAAAAACGGTTTATATAGGTATAGATAGATAGATATAGACTCTATTTAATACAATCTCACACTATACTTGAAAACATAGATAGATTTATCTCCATTGCTTCTTTCTACTGTTATTTACATTATTAGACCATCAATGCAACGTTCTAATTTATAATAATAACATTTCTAAACTATTTCGTTTCTACTAATCGTTATCAAATGACTAGAATTTTTATTATTATTTATAATACTACCCTATACTACGGCTTCTATTCCTCTTCTGTAAAAGGACTCAACGTAAACTTGTCCTTTTCATTTAGCAAACATAACACAGCAACATGTACTCATAATATTTAATAGTTAGTCCATTTCACTAAATAATTGAAATAATACTTTTTTGCTATTCTAATTCCATTATTAATATTAATTAGATGTAATATTATTTTATACAGATTATACAGCGTGACTGTACACCATTAACAGAAGAACAGAAACCAAAATTTCCTCGAAATACAAGACTGATCAGCCAGCTAGGTTCATAATGTGTTAATTAAAATAACGGGTTTAGTTAGTTTAAGTTAAAAAAAACTTCATATATAATAAAGACAATGCATTAGTTTAGTCATCATGATCTAAAATACCAGAAAGAACTAAAAAGTTATGTACATTCATTTCTGACATGTACATGTCGCAACTTTTACTACTTTTCCCATTCCTTCCTTTCTTCTTCTTTCCTACTAAAGTTTTTCCTACCCTACATGCAGGAGAAAGCAAGCAGCCAGGCAAAAAATACATAACAAAAAAGTTCTAAATTGAAAAAGCAGTAAAAGTTAACGGCATTACACGATACAAAACAGTCTTAAAAGAACCATTATCATAAGTTTCAACTCGTAAAGCTTTTTAAACGCATCTGTTTCAGTGGAAGCTACAGAACAAGACACATTCTACTATACTTTCGCATTCATTTAAGCAATTTATATATTATATAAAGAAGAAAGAAAGAAAAAGCCTTGTTTTTACAAAATATAGTGCAAAAATGTATAGTACAGGAACCGATACTTTTTAAAAGGGTCCAATTATCGTGTGTGTGAGTTTGAATTAGCGTGAGGAACACTTGTATAAATTACAAATAGTAGTGAATGGGTTAAGTGAATCCGGTCTTGGATAGTTTCACTTTACTTTTGTTATTTTCTGCATCGCTAAGTGAAGTAATGTTAATGTTAAGTGGAAGAAACTTTAAGAAGCTGCTAATAAGATGCTGTCGCGGTATTGTATCCTCTCCACACCACCACCACCACAGCATGGCAGAATGAACTAAAGAGAAAGAGAATTTTCATGCATGTGCGAGTTTTTGCGGGTTTCATGCATTAAATCTCAATTGAAGCGGACATAATAAAACTACCGTGTCTTGGCATTTGCATTGTCATCGGTCTTTTAAGATGACAATTTGCTTCTTTCGTCTAATCAAAGGACAAAAGAACTGTTCGAAAATTATTTGAATTGGAAAAGTCATATTATTAACGCTGTTGTTTAATATAAGAATCTAAGAGGCAATTAGTAAGTAAAAATTGACACTTAAACAAGTAAAGAATTAAATCACCGTGCGAAACATGCATTCAAGATGGTGACAATGACAATTTGACAACAAGATCGACTTCCAACGGGCAATTTGATCTATGGCTTGATCTTCATCAACATCATCATCATCATCAGCGTTACTCCTTCTCCTCTTGAACTTTTCGAGGAGGGAGAAAGGCAACACAGAAAAGACAAAATTCGACAGGATACATTAGAATTAGTTATTTAAGGTAACACATAAAAAGACATGCACATTAAAATAACTTCACAATCTAAAAACATTGGTTAAATATATAAAACACGGTACACGGGTTACATTTAATTAACACATGCCACATGGCTTGGAAGTATTATTTGATTTTTTTGTCAGTTACGGTCAGTTTATTAAATTTTTTATAACTACAAAATGTCATCATGCTCAACCAATATTCCAAATTCGAATATCGTTAGATCGACCTATCTCACAATTATACCTACGCAGTACTGGGGTAGGTTGAGCTTTCTATGGACTGAACAACGCCTTACCTATTTAACTTTCTTTTAGCAAAAATTCAATCTACTTATTATGTAACAGTCTGTAGAAAAGTCTACGAACAAAACAGGCAAGTCCGTAATAATAACACTATGTCCTTAATAAGTATTCATAACAGCTAGCTAGCCAGCTCCTTGAAATTCGTTAATGCATGAGTAAAACTCACGAATTTTATGTTAAAATGTTAAACATGTTGCAAACTTCCTAACTGAATTCTAAAGAAAAATCACGTTTTTCTCTCTGTAACTCCATTCCGTATAGTAGTGGCTAACGTAACGTAACAATGGTTTAATTTTACACAACAACAACGCGAACATCAAACCACATGACAAAGTGCAAAGTGAAATGCTAACGAGCGAGCGAGCGCTAGCGCCGCAACAACAGCATTGCAACGCCACAACAATCCATTTAATCAAATTCATTCCAGGATTTCACTTCGAATGAATGACGGACATTGAATTTGTCGAACAATTAGTAATAGCTTCTAATTAGTAATTGTAACTCTTGTAATGAGTATTTTGAAGTATTCTCGGAGATCAATAGATATTTTTTCCCACACGATATTTACTACACAAAACAATACTACATATATTTAAAAATTTGATCTGTCTTTGATTGAACTGTCTTTTATGAATAAATATTTATCTAAATAAATATATATAAAGTGCACTAGGATATCAATTTATCTAATACGGCAATAAAATTATCATTTTACACATTTATAAAAACGTACTTACAGACATTGACGATACAGTAAAACTGTGCTAACTATCTAAAATATATAATATCAATTATTTATTCATTTATTAACTAGAAGAAATATTTATTATAAATTCAACTTTTATTTATTATTTACAGTAAAAATATTTAAGTGCTCTGATTTCACACAGAGCATGAAAAATTATTAGTGTTGTAAAAAATATTTTAGTCCAACTCTACCTGTCTGGAATTATCATCCGACTGTGCTGCTGTCAGCATATACTATATAAAAAGGTTGAGTTATTTATAATATCAAAAATATTTTTTTGCACAAATTGCTTTTTCGTGAGCATTATTTATTACGTATATTACTGTACTTTCTTAGTTTCAAAAAAAGGTCTGTATTACTTTGCTGGTGGCATAATATAGTCTGTAATCAAATTCAGCGTATTCTGTATGCGGTTGATTTTGATTACCTAAAATGCGGTTTTTTGTTCTTTAGTCCTTTCCAGTACTTGTATTTAGTTATTTTGAATTTCGACTATTACATTACTATTTCCAGTACACATACTACTTGATTTGGAAATATTTGTATTATATGGCAGGGATTAGTAGTTCACAGACTGGTTATACACAAATTATTGCAGATAAATATGGTATAATAGCAGTTAAAATTTGTAAAAGGTTAGTTAACTACTGGATATATAGAGTACGATCACGAAAATGTTTGAGTTTGAATTTTTAAAATGTTAGAAAGGTCAGTATAGATTATAGAGATATTTAAAAAATGTCTACGAAACGTTTATCATTTGCGCTTACCTACCATTTTATTATAAGAAGTTTAAAAAAGTTATTACGCTATAATATAATATTATATTATGGTAGAGGGACACATAAAGGGTCAATAATTCATAATTTCATACAGAGAGATAATATAAATGTTGCAAAAAGGGAATAAAACTGCTGCTGTTATAAAAAATGTGCCTTGAAAAAGTGAGAATTTATCATTCCAAAAAAGTAATGTTCACAGTCATAGAGTTGCCATAAAAATGTCTTTGTTCAGCTCAATAGTGTAGGTAATTAATTACTTTTATAGAATAGAATGATGCTGATAAAATAAAAAAATAGTTTTAATGAGGTGCTGTAGTAGGAAGTGAAGTGAAGTGAAAGTTGTTTGTCTTGTTTGCTGACTCTTTCTCAAACACATAAATTAAGCATATTATTGCTATAGGAACTGTAGGATGCTGTAAGTATTTATTTTAGCGGTATGAAAAAGTGAATTGTATCGTAAAAACCTTATTGTTATTATTAGTTAATATAGAAAGTAGTAGACTAGAGAAAAGTACAATCTGTTTAGCTGAATTTCTTCACCTTCATCATCATCGTTTAGTTTATATTATGGCAGTTTTTTGTGACTGACATAGCTAAACACAATAAAACATCATAATAATGTGAAAGCAGGGTGAAATATTTCTTTATGAAAGAACTTACTTTGGAAGCACATTCGAAGCAGGTAGTAACAACTTTGGAAATGACTGTCATGAGCAGTTTAGTCTCTTGAATAACTGAATCGACTTTGGTGAAGGTGGCTGCTTTCCCGACTGTGGGATTTTTAACAGTAAATTGGAGTTGTTGAACTCTGGTTGGAATCTCATCCACTTTTTCCAGCAATTGCTTCTTTTCAGTACTAGTCGGAACCTATATAGCGGGAATAAAATATAAAAGTCATCATAAAGATTTGTTTTACAAGTATAACTACAACCAATCAAAAAGGGGGAAGTGGAGAATTTCATTCAATCCGGGATTTGCTCATATGCATAATACATCAACATCACATCATGACGATGATATTTTTCTCTTGTAGAGAGTAGAGAATTGATAGATGAATTTACTAAAATAGATTTTTTGCTTACAGTCAAAAGAAATTTGAAAAATAAGGTTTGAATTTTTTTGGAATATACAGCCGCACAGCAAAATATAAAAATCCTTATGGCTATAAATAAACTTGATTATAAATTTCATCTATGGAAAATGCTATTTTTGATCGTCGCAATATTAATCGGATCGTTGATGCTCTAATACCAGTAAAATTATCATAACATAACGTAACGAAATATTATAGTTTACGTCATGGCAGAGATAAAATGAAGACTTTTTCTAATATTATGGACTTTGCCATGCAATGCAGCATCAGTTTAGTTTTTAAATTGAGTTAGCTCAGTAATTGGAACAATGTAATAATAAATTAAGCAAGCTTCAAAATATTCTCCGTTAGAATTCTCATTAAATTTCACGGTAAATTGCTATATTTAACTTTAACCTTTTCAAGTTCTGACCTTTTCCGGGGAAAGTTATGAGGACTTGAAATCAAATGAAAAAGGATTTTTTTCTGTGAAGGATTGCACTACTACACATGTACTATCTAGATCGGATGTAAATGTCTAGCAAAAACAATGCTGGAAATAGTAGAATTACGTCAACGTTGAATGTGTGTGTGTTGTACCTGCCTGCTCGTTTTTATACTCTCTCCCCCACCCCAGCACAGGTAAAATTGGAGCATGCGAGCAATCTATCTTAATGAACCTTTTATTATACTCATCCAACCTAATAACGAGCAGTCTCTACCCATTTCTTCAGTGATTTATTGGAAATAGACATCATGTAACCATAATTTTCAATGGATTCGCCCGTCATCACATCAAAATTCAATAGACCATTAGAGCAAGAGAGCTCATGTCCAATTTATGGAGCCTCTACCATTAAAAACACGCATAAAGCAGCAGAAAAGAGGACGATTAATGATGATAGAATTTGTGGCTTTTCTGTTAGCCCTTCATCGCATCGCTTCTTTCTTCTTTCACCTTGATATCAGGACCAGTAGCAGTGCCAGGCACTCCGACTGAAGGTGGTATTCACTCTCGAAAATGACAGCTCAACATCTGCCCCGCTACCACCAACAACAACCACAGCACAGCTTTCTTCTCTAAGATTACTATTCTTCGTTCGACCTCCATAAATTCAGCAAATCAGTGTAAGATACGTTGTTAGTGAAATCGTAGAAATATTTTGCAACTTTTATCCGAAGAGCATTCCATAATATCGCATCATCAATAGTTCGAGTTGAATAGCTTCTGACGCAATCCTTTTTTCTAAATGTTAAACTCAAGTGTACCTCATCATTTACCGTTCCATCCCTGAGTGGCTTGGCTTGGGAAATATTCAAATAGGTCGGTATTGTATGTTATGTACTAATACATAATATTTCGACATATTAATAGCTAGCATGAAATGGCTCCACAAACATCATCAGAAAGAACTACAATATATTTCCGTTTATTCCATTCAGTTAAGGTCCATGAATTATGCAATGGATAAATCAAGTGTAACCTTTTCACTAAATAGGAATCATTACACATGTGTCAAATAAAGTGAGAATTTTTATTAGTAGCATGCGAATTAGGGTTTTACACTTGCTTATTTTATTATTAGCTTCAGCTGAACTTTGTATTATTCACACATTGTCCAATTATAATCCAGTAATGCAAAAACCAGACAAATCATTTTAAACTCCTTGCTTCCTTTGCGTGCTTCTAAACACATAGAAAGATAATCGTTAAATATAGTCCAAAGTTACTTTCTCCGTGAAATGGGACGAGGTAACAACCAACCCCCATAAATAATTCAGACGTCAAGAGCTAGCTTCCGTTTTGTCATTCTTTTATATTCATTTGGGTTCAGACTTACATTTCAAAATCCTATAATTATCAGATTATCAAAGGTATACCTAAAATTCTAATATTTTTTTATGCTTTGATAGATAAAAGGCCACTTGGTGGTGGTGGTGGGAGAGGGAGCTACATCTTCAACTGATCTACTTACACCCATCCGCATTATTATCTTTTACAACAAAGGCAGAGAGAAGAGAAGAGAGACAAGAGACCGTCCTATTACTATAAACCTAGCATTTGCTAATAATAGTGTGCTGCCGTAGGCTAGACATTGCATTTCACAACAGCACAGCAGCAGCATTATCACCATCGTCATCATCATCATCGAGCGATTCTTATTTTCCATTCTTTCCCGGTGAAGTACCAATGCAATGTTGATTTCAATTCAATATCTCCTCTGCTCCTAGTCCTTATCGAGAAAGAGAGACACACACAATATTACCAAAGAGGAATATTTCTGGTAAAAGTAAACGTAGATCCTCTTAAGTTATATTCTCTTTACTGCTTTCTCTCGTTCCCCATCTAAAGTTAAAGTTATGCATATCTTTATAGTTAGTAGTAGTGGAAATAGTCTAAAAACCGAGAGAGAGAGAGAGAGATCTCTGCATTTACATAAGTCGACGAGAATACCACCACCAACTCAACTACCAAGCCAGTTTGCATACATAAATATTGCCTACACTTTCCATTCCAACTGTTTTGATGATGAGCTGGGTTGAGTGGTTGAAAGGGAAATAAAAAGCAAATGTGAAAACCAAAATAGGTCCCAGAGAATCCACCTTCATTCAATCCACCCCATAACATTATCATCTACGGTTCACAGAGAATATCATCGACGGACTACTTACCGTTTAAAGAATATTTAGGCTGATGCTGGTGGTGGGGAGCTGGAGCTACTGACTGACGCCGCTCGCGATACGTAAATGAGAAAATTCACTTTTCTCCTTTTCCTTTACGAATTACTTTCGTACACAACCCTAAAATTTTCCTTTCTTTTTTCCCGTAATGTTTCACTTTGCCTACGTAAGTACGTACGTACAAAATAGATATATGTACATTTGTCGTTTATGCAGATTACTTCTTACTAGTAGACGCTCTGTTCTGTTTGATTCTATTCTTGCAACCCTAACAATTACTTTTCGCTTTAGATGTTACGTTAGGCAGCATTTTAGTAGCTTTCCATAGAGTCTACTATCTTTACTTTTTCACATCCATTTTGTAAATTTTGCTGATCAAAGTAGCTCCGAAATTGCATAGGTATCTATCTAGCCAATCTATCTATATCACTTTAACCATTTCACCTGCATTTTATCAATGCCGAAATAACTAGAAAGAAAACGAAGGAAGGAAGAAAACAGCAAAGGACTACTTTTTACTTCAATCCTTTTCTTATCAGGTTGACTTTTTTAGAAGAGCCAAGTAGAAAGTACTTTGTTGATGTAAAAAGCGGAATTTAATTAAGAGGAGGTTCGTACCTACTTTACTTTTACCGATTTCTTTCTGTGTATTCTGGGAAGGGATTTGTCAAGATAAAGTAATTCGTGATGCTTCAGGACAAACAATACGGAAGAAACTTAAAGAGATCCTTTCAAGATTTTAAACCACTGCTGCTGCTGTAACCTACCAATGCTCACATCAGCATCAGCAGTACTTTCCCCCCAAACAGCACACATAAATCATCGAGACGCAATGATTTATGTTATTTTTGCTTAGCATTGGCTACTGTTGTTATAATGAGATACGAAACTGCGTATTTGTCATTAATTTTACAGCGAAAACATTTTCTTGTTTGTAGTCCTTACAAATGGAAAGAAAACAGAAATGCGTGCTCATTGCATAATTTTATTATAATCAACATTAACTAAGCACGTACGTTACGTACGTACAAGCTGATGGACTCGCTGAACTAATGAAGTGGACCGACCAAGATGAAAACACGTACACATAACATGGACGTGTTCCCAGAATCAATGGAAGAAAGAAAGATTAATGAATGCAGAAATACAAATGGAGAAATTCAATGAGGAAAGTAAGTACAACGTAACATATCTCCTACAGATAATATTGCCTTGTTCGTCATCGCATCATCATAACATAAACATATATTTTATTGAAGGCATAGACCACACCTTTAAGATTATCTCAAGGGAAACGACCAAAAAATCTTGTAGTAGTAGTGAAAGTGAACACAAAAGTACTTATTTCTTCTTCTTCTTACAGTTTTATAAGAAAACGGAGCGAAAAATAAAAAGAAGAAAAAACTAAAAATGTTGACTTTTCATCCGAGTCAAAAGAGGACCAAAAGCTAACTCCTAAGATGATAGATAAGTAAGTTCATATCTCTCTAGCCTAGCCCTAGCCTTTTGTACAAAGTTTCTTTCTTGTATGCCTACAAAACGAAACGAGAGAACTCTTTTTTTCGAGACGTCCCCCTGACTTTTGACGTCGGTTCTTCTACAATAATTTTTCAGCTTTAAGACTACTTTTTTCTTTCTGGGAAACGAAAGAAAGTATATTTTTTTTAGTTTGTGAGAGTTTATATGATTGTGTGTGTGTGCCTACATTGCGGGCGTAGTTACTTTTACTAAATAAAGTCAGTTTATACACAAAGTAGCAAAACTAGCTTTACTTACTACTACTACTCCACTCGTTTAATATGGTTGAAATCGGTGGTCGTTGTTGAATGATTCCGTTATAGGATCTCTAATCCACCCCTTTTTTCTATATTCAGTCAATTCAGAATGAAAATGAAACTAAACTAAAGTAAAGTTTTTTCCCAAACTGCAATAAAATCATCCAGCATAGCACCCCATTACTACATTTTGTGATACTACCTGCTGAACAGAACAGAGTTGAGGAATTCACATTAAATTTATGTAGTAGTAGTACATAGTAGTAGAAATAGTAGTTCCCTCAACTTTTAACAACCATCATTGGAAAACCTCAACATAGTGGCTGCTTGACTTGACTTTCTCGTCGCTTTTTGCTGACATTGTTAGAAAAGAAGAAGAAAAAAATGCTTCAACTGCGATCTTTCATCTCATCTTCCTCCAGAAAAACTTTTGACAAGGCATAAGCAGCAGCAGCAGCATAGCAGAAAGACCAAGACCAAAGGCACATAGGTGGATCGGTAGTATGATGATCATTCGACGTTTCTACATTTCCCTAAGGTGGTAGTCCCCCTGCCTCTTTCATGTTCAAGTGAAACAAACCCCATTTTCTGACAACTGCACTGGCGCTGATGAAGGATTGTTAACTCTGCTCTGTGGTAGTGTAGTAGTAGTGGTATCGGGCTGCTAAAGCGGTGCGCGGTGGTATTGGTGGAGCTCTAGCTGGTGGTGAACTTCTTTCAGATAAAGTTTAAAACGAATTCAAATGCGAGCAAGTATGTGAAGCAAAAATAACAGTTATTCTCTTCATTATTCTTACCATAATATTTCTTATGGATTAGTTAGCTGTTTTATTACGCTTGAAGAAATTTCAATCAAATGATATAACAAAAATGGATATGAACATCGATTATTTAACAATGTGCTACATAATAGCTCGATTACTAATTAGTGCGTGATATTTTTCTCCGATAAATTAAGTTGAAAATATTATCATTGCATTGCAATTAAGAAAAAAAACACCTCCGGATGAGTTATTACTTTCTAACTTAACAAAAACCGAACAGTAATAAGTATGCTTTTCGAATAAAATGTTTTTCTTTTATTTCACATTACGTCAAATATTGTTAAAAAATGTTTTAAAAAATACTATACCAAATCGGTACTGTCGGCAGTAGTGTTCCGTCCTACGAAAGGAAATTAAATATTGAACTACTATACGAGTACAATCTTCTATGTTCAGTCAGACTTTATTGCGAATAAATTCACTCTTTTAATGATAATAATGACAGAAGGTGAAATTTATTTAGCATTAAAATACGTACGTGACATTCTCTACAGATGCGAAACGTACTGCTTCTTTTAGTCTGTGTAAACAAAACTTTGTTTTCTGCAAAGTGCAGAAAGTTTTTATTAAACATGGTAAATACTTTCTTTCCTCTTACCCATCTTCATACATGCACGCCACTACTACTACTACTGCCACACTCTTATTAAATTTTCAAATAGTTGTGTACGTAGTCGTAGTAACAAACTTTACAGCGGCCTGTCATATTACGTGAGTAAAGCACTTTCTTTTCAAAGATTTTTTTACGTAATGAAACGATGGGATGGAATGAAAACAACTTAGCCCGTATGGAAAACATTTACATGGAACATTTTTATTTGTCTCATGACAGCAATTCTTCATTACTAGTCTATTTTTTCTGATTTACAGTCACGGTACGTACAGCACAAGTCAAAAAGTAAACAACAATAAAAGGCCGGTGATGGTGATGATGGTGAGGTGAGTGAGCTTGTAAACAATGCCGCATTTTGCTTCCTGGGTTATTGTTACAAATAACTGTGTTTCTAGTACAATTCCTTCATTTCTGCCAACTTAAAAACCATTTATACTTACATTACACATTGAAATTACGAAACATTTATTTAGAAATCGGGAGGAGTTAGAAAAGGAGCGCGGAATCATTGCGCCTATGGGAAATAAATGAATTTGCTTGTTGGGTGTATAAGTACAGTTGGAATCGCGACAGTGAACAAATTCATTCAAACGACTACATAAGAATTAAATTTTAAGTAAAGTTTGTTCAAATAACTCTTTCTGTATTATTGCACACTCCTTTCCCTCTCCTTACATCGTTAACGTAAAGGGTTAAAAAGTTTCTGGTTCTGCCACCTGAAATATTTGCGTCAGTACTCACTCACTCACACAGGAAGGAAAGATCAACATTTCCTTTTGCTTTATGGTTGAATTTCTTGAACTAGCAAACACTTCCGTCCAGCCTCTACTTTCTCATCTCAACATCTCCCTCAAATATCAAAAAAGTACTTTTTAAACTCATTTAATCCTGCTGTCATGTATGTTAAAGAGTGCAAAGTTTTTCATAGAATAGGAAAGTTAATAAAATGAAAATGTTTCTTTTATGAAATTTACAAGAATTTGCTTACAGTACATATTTACAACCATGCATGCACAAGTTAGGTAAAAAGAAATGAGTTTAGTTTTCACAGGGAAATGAATTCTATAGCAAAGCAGTAAGTCAAAACACAGAATTCCATTTACATACGTACACGACCTTTTCTTTACAACTTTACTGAAATGGAATTTGAGAATCTCCCTTTACAACTCTTTCCTTTTCCCCTTCACTCATGCCATAGCACCTTATTATGTACATGTGACCCAAAAACTTATAACTTTTAGCAAAACAAATACATCTCCTGCTTGATTCTGGATGATGATAACAACAAACAACAACAACGTGCAAAGAGATATTATTCTGCAAAAAGTAGTCAAAATTGGGATACAGTTGACACAACAGAGAGAAAGAAAGAAGATTGAAGATATACCATGAACAAACACATTACGTGAATATTGCTCACTACAGGATACAACAGCGGTATTATCGTCAGCAACTTCCGAAAAAACATCAGGTGGAAAGCTGAATTAGGCCTTATTTGTCACTCACACTATCTTTCTCTTTTTCCCTCTCCTCCGAAAATATAAATGTGTACGTGCCAGTATAATATTCTTTTCCCTTCAGTTCCTTCTGTTGAGCAATTACTTTTTTCACTTACATTAGTAAGCCCAAACCTTTTCCCCAAATGTTTATATAACAAAATAATAATAATAATAAGTAGGGTTTTCCCTTCTTCTTTCTTTATTCTACTACTACTACATAGTTGAAAATCCGAATATCTTTTGCAAATTCACACAGCCGCCTCATCCTCATATCTTTCTTACCTTAGCACTATTTACCTTAATAACCCGACAGAAGGAAATTTTTGAAAGGACTCTGCTACTACAATTCTCGTAGGACATGCATTGCATTATACGAATTTCAAAATCTTCTTCTCTTCTTCTGGAAAATGAAAACCTCCATATGGTTAGAATAAATAGACATACCATTATTATATGAGAAGAACGTAAGGGTTACATACTGGTGGAACTAGCATTTTTCGTCGTAGTAGCAAGAGGAACGTGTTCACTTTATTTCCACGCTTCGGTGACTCCAAAACGGATTTCCACGAAATCAGAGTTGTTATTTATTATAAGGGAGGAAGAAAGTCACTGTTTGTATTTGAATATAAACGCTTGCAAAGCAAACGGTGGAAATACTAGATCGGAGCAAACCAAACTTTAGACGAAAGTAACGATTATTTGGCTACACGCGCCGTACATGATCACCCGCGCTATAT
>JAHZNJ010001481.1:0-14353 GCA_027744475.1 Lepidocyrtus cf. sotoi NNG-2020 | reverse complement strand
CCGACCTGGAAAAGAATAAGTAAAGAAAAAAATTCTGTTTACATGTTAAAATTACATAACTTCCGGTTGAAAGCCTGTGGGGAGGGCTAGAAATTGCTGCATTATTGGTTCAGTAGGAAAATGTTCGGTGGAGGAAGAGAAGAAGCTTAAAGTAAAAAGTAAAGCTACTCTGCACAAAAAATGCTATTGATGCTAATGCCATAATAGGATTAACTTGCTGCTGATGCTGATGCTGCTGCCGTAGTGGTGATGTTTGCTCTTGCTCCTGCTCTAGCTGACTTCCGTTTGCTTTTAGTCTGAAAAGCGCGTGAAAGTTTGTTTTGTTCATCACGCATGATGATCATCTCTCTTCGATTTTGTTCTATTCTTCCCATTTTTTAACAATAAGAAAGAATGTCTGGAAAGGTTCTAGAGAAAATTTTTTTAGGACATTAACAACGGCGGTTGAACCTTCTCAAGCAAAGAACATTCTCTGTCTATGTCCTTTTGGTTTCGTTTTTTCCTCCGAGGGCATTTTCAGCGTGTTTATAGGAATGATGCCTATATGAACATAAACGTTAGTAAAAAATATGATTGGAAGAAGAAGAAGACGGAAGCTGCATCAAAACGGAAGTAGACAAGAAGAGACCACCATCATCAACATCTTTAACTTTAACTTTAACCGGATACACGCAAGAGAAAAAAATAAATTTTTGAAAAGAAAATCTTGAAAGCTTCAGGCATAATATTTTATCCATTATTAAACTTATTTATCGTTGCGTTGGCTTCGTTTTGGTATCGCGTGGTAGTGAAATGACGACGACGATGATTATGATGATGACAAGAATATTATTTTCTCTTCCTGCTCTCCCCACTTCCTGTTTTCTACTTTCCTTCCTTTCTTTCTTCTGTTGAATATCCGAGAAGCCGAGAGAAGAAGCGAAGAAAACTGGCTCGCATGTCACAGTCACAACAAATGGAAAAAAGTGTGACAAACAACAACAGCGCCGTAACTAACGTCAACGTAATAAAGGTAACGCTTTCTTTCTTTTTGCTTCATAATAAAAAGCAAAAAAGAAAGCTACGCGCGCCGTTAGCTTCTCCTTTCTTCTTTCCATCATCGTTCATTCCATTCCATGACTTGTCTTGCTCTTGCTTCACCTTGACTAAGCTCACGCAGCTTTTTTTCTTTTTCTTCTTCTTTTCAACATTCATTCATCTTCCTTCCTTCTTTCTAGAATGTGTTGTGTTGTATTTCGTGCGAGCAAAAAAAGAAGAAGTCAGTCATAGTCATACTCATTCATCCCTTTCCACTTCCCTTTTCCTTTTAGCGAAGATTTTCTTCTTCTTCTTCCTTTAATGTAGAGCCAGAAGAGCCTCTGCTGACTTGACTGTGACTTTTCTTGAGCTTCTCCTGAGCCTTCTCTGCTGCTTTTTCTGTCCCTCGCTCTCCACCTCCACTTTCTTCACTTTCATTTTCACACGTGGCGGCGGGAAAGGCAAAAAACAAAAAATGCGGGATGTGGTGGGTAAAATGTGAATGATGCTGGCTGGCATTATTATTTTTATTATAATTTTTTTCTTTCTTGTAGACGCAATAAGAAAATCAATAAGAAAAAAAAATTGACCAGGCAAACAGGACAACGACATCGTACGTAAGTATATCATCAGCGATTCGATGTTGAACAAGTTTTCTTGCAATTCTTTCTTCCTCACCATTCTTCACATTTGTTTTTTTGTAAGGTAAAAAGAAAAAGTAAAAATAAAAGAAGAAGCCAAGAACCAAACTCATTTCATTTATACTAGTACGAAAAGAAAAAAAACCTTTTTTTTCTTTTCTTTCCTTAACTTATTCGTTTTTTATAAATGTAAAAAATGTAATAATAAAAAAGCAGAGAGAAGAAAAAAGACGAATCAGTTGTACGTGCGTGCGTGGTTGTGTTGTTGGCTGGTGAAGAAAGGTCGAATCCAACTTCATCCTTCCTTCTATTTTCTATACGAAGGAAGAAAGGAAGGAAGAAGCAAAAAAAATTGTCTTTTGTTCCTCCTGCTTCTGCTTCTCCTGCATATTATTTTCCATTCCTCAAAAAACTAAAAAAAACTGAAGTATTTTTTTGCTAGCTCAGGTGAAAAACTTATGACGACGATGATGATGATCATCATTCATTCACTACAGACAAGAAGATAAAAAGTTCTTCTAGAGAGATCACCTCGATGAAAGAACTAGAACGAACAGCAAGCCAACTCCTTCTCCTTGGATCCTCCTTCCTTTCTTCATTTTATTTTTCTGGGAGAGAAATGGCGAGAAAAAAACTTCAATGAAAAAGTGAAAAGCTCTTTTAATGTTTTACCAGTTAACTACTAACTTCTTTTTTTACTGCTGAATGTTCATTTTTACTATAAAAAAAGGTTAAAAAGGTAAAAAAAGAGAAGAAAATTTCCTTCTGAATGAATGAATGAATGACCAAAGACTTCTATTTATAGCGGTGATTAAGAAGAAGAAGAAGAATCTTGAAGGTAAGTAGGTGGAGAAAAGTGGGAAGGAAGGAAGGAAGGAAAAAGAAGGTAACAAGGCTGATTATGATGATGATGGGGCTTCTTTTTCATAATCATCATCGCATCGTCTTCATAAATAAGTTAAAAGGAATAGAATAGAACAGAACGAATGGACTTTTTACTTTTCTTCTTCAACAACGTTATAACGTTTAACAGATGAGCGACTTACTTGAAAAGCTCCATTTCAGTTCAGCTCACATCAGTACAGCTTACAAGGAAAGTGTACAAAGTGGTAGTGAAATACAAATTGAAATTTGCATGCATCAACAGCCTTGGTTAAGTAAGGAGATTATTTGCATACGAAATTGCAAATGGTTATGAATGGAATATGCAAATGAATGATTATAATATGCAAATTAGCTACTGCAAGTCCCAATGATATATATTGTAACTAATTTGCATATTGTATTATGCACTTTTGCATAATTTTGTAATATGCAAATTACCTTACCTACCATAACTGTAAAGGATTTCAATACATGTAAATTTTAATTTAAATTCACCTTCACTCTGCTCACTTTCCTTGTGAGTTGAGCAGTGCTAAAAGATGCTTTTTCTTCATCCTAGAAAGCTCTTTCTTCTTCCTTTTTTATTCCAGAAAAAAGCTTCTTTGATAAAAATTTTAACTCTGCTTTTGCTACTACACGAGCAAATATGATTTATGTAAGAAGAGCAGCTAAAAATGGGAGGAAAAAAGGCGATCTAAAAGGCGTCGTCAGTGCAGCATTAGAGCAGAAGAGGAAGAAGAAGAACAAATTTTTTTGACTTATTGAGAGGGATTGCTACGTTCCGCTGCTGCTGCTGCTACGGCTGCTGCTATGTACGTACGTATGTTTTTAGGTCAAGTTTAAAAAGGAGTAGGAAAAAATCCATTGCTGAAGAGATGCGATAAGATTCCTTATCATCATTATCGTGATTATTATCTTCACTCTTAAATCTTCATTTATTACTTTACTTTTACTAAAAAAATCAAATTAGGTAGGCTTTTTATTTTTTTCTACTTACTTAAGAAAAATGTTGAAAGGAAGTGAGTTTAACGAGAAGAATAACAATTACTTAATAAAAAAATAAAATTATTCTCATGTTTTTTTGCAACCGCTACATTCGTACGTACGTACGTACGTCTATCTACGAAAAGAAAAACCGACGAATGAGAATAAAAGAGGATTTTTTATTATGATTTCTTGTTAAACGTGAATGGAATTTTGGGATTGCAAAAAAAAAGTAAGAAACGCGCAACGCTAGGCTCTGATACCTTCAGGGAATAAATTTTTTACGCGAGAATTTTATTATTATGATTATTCTTCCTTCCTGAAACTAAACTTGAACGGTCATCATCGTAAGCGTAAACGTAAACGTACAAAAAAAGGAAATAATTTTGGGAAATGAAGATATTTTACTATTCTTATAACAAAATTCTGGGAAAACTGATGATGTATTGTTATGATGATGATGATAATAATAATGATGGAGGAGCTGTCCTAAGGTGTGAATCAATTGCTATATAATATTATGCTCCTTTTTTTCAAATTCAAACTCCTCCAAATAACGAAAGATAACGGAATGGTAGTGGAGCGGAAGATAAAGTTAGATTCCTTTCTGTATTTTGCTTTGGGTGGCTTAGCTTTCTTATTACTTTAATATCTATCGTGCCGCCAGTTGATACGAAAATATGAAAAGAAAGCGAAAGAGACAAAAATATTTCAATAAAAACAGGAGATAAACACCGAAAAATTGATAAATACCGACGAAATCTTTCAATCTTTCAATTTTCCCCTAACAATGCTCCTTAAAGATACAAATTATTCTATTTTATGGTCTTTTCCTATTCTTGTTAAGCTAAAAAAATTATTTTCTTCTACAATTTTTTTTCGTTTAAATTTTTTTCTTATCTTTCCCCGAAAAACTTCCAATCATCCAATTTTTTTTATCAAGAATAAGAGCTTCTTCGCGTCCGTCTTCAGCTTCCTGTCTGTACTGTGGTGCTTGCCTTGGCTTTGAATGAATAACATATCATTTCATACCGAGCTCATACTGCTGCTGCTTTCACTTCCTGTAAGAATAATAGAATTATCTATACAACACTGTTTCCCCCACCCACCAATAAAAAAAGAAAGTAAGAAAGAAAGAAAGAGTGAATGAAAAAAAGAACTTCAAAATTCATAACGTGCCATAATAATATTATTTCTTTTGTGTGTGTTTTTTTTCTCCCTTTCACATTTTTGCATTAAATTTTTGATATTTTGTATTCCAGTTTGGTTAGAAAAGATCTAGATCTTTAGATCCCCACTACGATGACGATGACGATGATGCTAATACGATAATACTACAATAAAAAAGAAAGGAACGAACGAACGGAGGAATAATTTTGAATGAAAAATTGGCTTCATCTTCTTCACAAACAAGAAAAGGTTTTTACAGGAACAGGAAAAACGCACGTTTAGCATTATGTAATTTTTTGCGTATAACGTATAACCAAAACGTATACCAAACCAGGCCAGACCAAACCAGACCAAAATTTTGAAGTGAAGTGAAGTAAAGTAGCTACTTATTCTGAAATACCTACATTTTTTTCAAATAGAAAAGGAAACAAAGGAAACGAACTATGGAAGAAGCTCTTCATTCTTTATATATTTGCGGAAGAAGAAGAAGGACAATAAACGATTCCGTTCCGCTCTTCCGTTCCGTCCGTTCTAGTTTCTTTTATACACAAAAAATACACACACACAAGCACACACTTGCACGCAATGGTCATGTAAAAAAATAAAGTTGAAAGCATTTCTGGATTTCCTGGTAAAGAAAGAATATGAACGAAAATGGAAAGTAGCTTAGCCAACAACCGCCATGCCACAGCCACGCTTAACCGCCACCGCACCGCCAACAACAACAATTCTTCTTCAATGAGCCAAACCAAGCCAAGCCTAACCATCGCATTGAATTCATTCGAAGAAGAAATTTTATTTTCGACCTTCTTCTTCATCTTCTTTCTTCCCTCATCATATTTTATAAGGCATGAAGAAGAAAGTAAGGAAGTGATTTCCGGTGGCGGTGTTGGTGCTACTGCTACTGCAGACAATGAAGTTTGATACAGTTCACACGGTCCAATTGATCGTTGCTGCTGCTGCTGTTGTTGTAGGGTACCTTCAGGAAATAAAACTTTTTTTCTTTCTTTTTCTTCCCTAAAATCTATTCATTGTAAAAAAACTTCTTCTTCTTCTTCATTCTATATCCATGGTTTAGCTAGCAAGAATAGAGAATGATCTAGTTTGACCCGCTGCTGCTGTTGCTGCTGCCTTCTTGTTAGTTCGCATTCACATGATTATTGACGACGGGAAGATCGAAAGTGGGAAGACGAAAACGAAACTCTTCTGGAAAGAAAGAAAGAAAAACGGATGGCTGAGTTGAGTTGAATTAAATTGAATGGACGGAGAGGAGAAAACGGAACGGAAGAAGAAAAAGAAAAAAAATTCTCTGCTTTTTTCTTCTCTTTTCCATAAGTAAGTAAGTAAAAAGTGGAATGAAAGTATCCAAACCAGCACCGTACGCGTCTCGTTTTAACTTTAGCTCGGTGGCTTCGTTCACTTTACTTCACTTTTTTTCAGTTCAGCTGACTCTGACTTCTTTTCTTTCTCTCACATGAGCTGAGCTGAGCTTCGACTCTTCGACTTTGAGGCTCGTTCGGCTCGACAAGACTACAAGACATGGAGAAAAAAAGGAAGAAGAAATATGTTACGAGAGTTTTTATTCTTTGTTTGGGTGCTTGGGGTTTTTAGAGTACTACTTGGATTTTCATGGTTGCCTGATGAAAACAAGAAAAAAGAGTGGAATTGCCCGGACCGGAGAGAGAGTTATAAATATTTGGTTTTCCGTTGTTGTCGTTGCCATTGCCGATGATGATAATGATGATTGGACCAAACGGTTAAGTAGTTGACCAAATGGCAAAGCCAAATAGGGATAGTAAAAGTAAATGTTATATGAACCGATTCATTTCATCTCATATCATCTCACGATGATGATAATAATAAAAAAATGACATTTCACTATCAATAAAAATCATTTTCATCAAAAGTTTCATCTTCTAGTTACCGTGACCGTCACAGCATTTTATCGCAATAGCCAACTTGTTATTTATTGTAGAACAACAGTGCAGTGGTGTTGTTGGTTGGGTTGATTTTTTTTATTCTGTGGAAGTTTCTCCTTTGATCTTTTGATTGACAAACAATATTGATTAAATGATCATATAATTATATCCTGCTATAAGCAATTATATTATCCTGCCAGTCATAAAAGTATACAAATGATCGTGGACGTCGAAATCGTGTTATAAATTTGCATTTCTCTAATTGACTCGCTAATACTCTTGACACTCTTCTGCTGACTATAGTACTTATTTTGCATAATATTTATTAGGTCACTTGCAAAATTTGCATAATATTTTTCTTCCTACAAAGCAAGGCTATTTGTATAGGGTTAAGTTAAGTTTTATGTAAAAAATTATCCCATCATTATTACCATAATTATGCAAATATTGGTAAAAGGTGAGCTATAAGCTATCCACAAAGCACAGCTATTGACAAATTATGACGAAACCCTTTTATATTGCATTATTGCTTGTAATTGAAAGACGAACGATGAAACCTTTCAAGTTCCTTCATTTCGTACAATCCGCAGAAGTAAGCACGATATTTATGTGCCATGTGCATGCTTTTACGTCATTCGTCATTTCATTCTGCAATTTGGATTTTAGAACATTGAAAGACGATCATAATAAAAAGCTGGAAAATGGAGTAGAGCATAATATAGATAAATGTATTTGGGTATTAGATTGTCCTTTTACTGAATTTTGTCCTAGTTCTTCTTTTCCTTCAACGAAGAAGAAAATCCAATCAATGTAATTCCACATTGTTATAGTAAAAAGGATTGGAATTCGAACCCTTCTTCTTTTTTATGAGTCTTCTTTTTTTGGCTCACTAAAATGTCAATTTAAGCTTTCACTTAAACTTTAACGAGAACGAAGCTTATATTGTGCAACAGAAACAGATTACGTACGTTATAACAATACATTACTTATCGTGATCCTATCCTTGATGATACTAAAATATTCACGCGCACCGTTACAGTCACAGTTACAGTTACAGTGCTGACGAATGATTTTCTTCTTCTATTTCACCGACTTTGATACTGTCACTGTCATTGTTTATAGACGGATGGTGCAAGTAGGCGATGAAACGGCAAAACGATCTCCTTTCAACACAACTGCCTACCCTGCCCTTTTCTGTCACCTTCTCTGTCAATCATTCTTCAGCAGCATCACTAAACCTAATGTCGTACAATAAAATGTCTTACAACTAAGCAACTTAACAGCCGACACAGCAAAATCCGTTATTACTCTCTTTCTGTCCTGAACGAACCAATAAACTTATTCTCGTCGTCGTGAGGCGACAGTTTAAAATTTTGAACATCATTACGTGTAAATCCCATTTTATTGTGACATCCGGATCCTACTCTTGACATATTACACTAAATTCTGAAAGGAAGGAAGGAAAAAAAGAGTAGAGCCAGAGCCTGTTTAAGTTTATGTCTTGTTAAGTTAAACCGGGTGAAGAATAAAGTTACAAAGTTGAACTAGGCCATGCAATCATCATCATCATATCATCATCATCCATTCTTTTCCTTTCATTCCCTTCTATATATTTCATCCGACCCAACAACATTTCTTCTCCTGTATTTTCAGTTCTAGTTTTCTATGCTGATCTAAAGAAAAATCTGTTTATGGTTAAAAATGGTGACAGGCCTTCTTTCCTTTTCTTTCTTCTTTCATCCGTTTTTGTTTATTGGATTATCATCATCATAGCATCACCATCATCGTTTCAACTTTGTTACAATAAATTTGTAAGGATTTATTTTTTATATCTGGCCTTCTGCTTTCTCGCTCTGTTTCTGTTTGTCTATTGTGCAATACAATATTATGCAATATATAATATGCTATCCTCTTGTCTTGCAATGCAATACTAATAAATGAGGAATTGCATGAGAAAAATATACTCTTTTCGGTTCAGCAGAACTTTAGTACTCTACTATACAGTGTAGAGTTGCGTGTTGAATTTTGTTTTATTAAATGGCATCCTCCTAAATATCGTCAATAAAGTAAAGTAAATCCATTCAAATAAACGATCACATTTTTCTACTTTCGCTTTTCTCTTCAAAACGAAAATTATTTGAGAGAAACGAAATTATTTCCTAGAATTTTTTTTTTTCAATGAATCACTTTTGTAATCGTAATCGTAATTTTTTGCAATTTCCTGCTTACCTTCATCATCTTCTTTATCTTCTGATTTTTTTCTTTGTATATTATACCAGTCAAAAATGAAAAATATTACATACAACGTTATTTTCTTCTGTTCTATTCTGTATCATTACATTTCATTTCATTCTCTTGACAAGAAAACACCAAAAAATTACAAAATTGCTTTTCCAAGTTCACTCGCTCACTCACTCACTTTCTTTTATTAAATAACAAGAATGAAAAACAACAACAACAGCAGAAATAATAATAACAAAAAGTCATGATCATAATCATGACATGACTTGACATGAAAATTTTCTTCTTTATTTGAAAAGAGAGAGAGGGAGAAGAGAGAGAGAAAGAAAGAAAAAATAAACCGGAAATGAATTGATTTACTTACTTACAAAACGAAAACGACACACACACACACACACACACACACACATGAGCCGAGCAAACACACATACATGCTCGTGCCGTAGTAGCAGCACTCCTCCGCATGAAATAATTTATGAGTTGTTGTCATCATTACATAAAAAACATAAATAAAAATAAATAAATAAAAAAAGAAAGGTTTTCTCTGTTTTTTTAGTTTGTTTTGTGTGGTAGTTCCGCTTTATATACAATAAGACTGTGCTTTGGCTTCCCTTATTGTTTTTTTCTCTCCTTCTTACTTCTTACTCCGTAGGAGTGAGTAGAGTGGAGCATACAAATCAGCATCATCATCATCATAAATTAAGTGTCACTGGCAAATACAATAAAGAAAGAAAAAAGAAAGTAAATTTTCCTCTTGAGAGAACAAAACACGAACAAAAAAATATGGGGTTGTTTTTTTATTTTTTTACTTATTTGTACTTGTTTTCGTCATCAAACTTTTAAAAAAATTCAAAAATATTATTACCATTACCTATGTCAGTGAAAACAAGGGAAAGGTGAAGAAAAATTTTAAAAACCGGAAGTGAAAGTGGAAGTGAAAGCAGAACACTTACTACTTCACCTGTGTTGTTTTTTCCCTCTTCCATTTCCATAAGAAAATTTTCAAAACGGGATGAATAATGTGATTCAAGCAAGAAAGGAAAAGCGAAGGAGGAGGATTCGATGTGTAATATTATGTGGTCCGTCGAGAATACATCGAATCGCATCCCACCGCTTTCGTAAAACATGCGTTGCGTTCACATTTGTCCATACGACGATCTACGACCACTAAAGAGCTCTGCAGTTCTGCTCTGCAAAAGAAGTTTGTTTTGTTGAAAGGACTTCTTGATATTGATGCTGCTGTTGAGTAGCTTTTTTTACAGCCTCTTTATGAAATCCTTTGGGGAATCTGAAAGATAAACACGACGACGACGACGACAACAACAACGCACAACAAGACAAGTAAAATAAAAGAAGAAGTAAAGTAAGATAAAGATAAACAAGGGATCCATAGAGAGAGAGGCACATTGTGGTAAAACTTCCTATGATTATTTACTTAAACAAAATCCACTTCCGCTAGAAACTCTCTCTAGCTTTAGCTAAAAGCTGAAGAAAACGAAGCTCTTTTTTCTACATTCATGTAAAGTATTTATCCATACAATATTTTTTTAATTGAATAAGAAAAAGGCTTCCGTTTTTTTCTCTTTGATTTTTTTTCATTCCCTCTTAAAATTTTTGAAATGAATCTCCAAGAATGAATGAATGAATTAAACTTTAATTAATCTTTTTTACTCTAATTTGCCGTTATTTACTTTTAAGGTAGGCTCGATTCATTCATTCATTCATTCATTTGGCATCGCTTAATTGGCAATTGGCACGCAAAAGCCTTTCCAAGCCAATCATTATTTCATAGTGAAAAAAATACAAAACGCCATCGATGAGTGTAAATAATGTTAAATTTAATATGATGACGATGATGACGCAATTTCGCATGGCATTGCAATTGACTTGGTTAATAAAGTCGTTTAACTTAAGTACTTACTTAGTTAAACCCTCAAATTTTTTGTGGTACTTTTTTTAGGGTTGAAGTAGGTGAAGGTCAGGGATAATAGAAGAGAGAGGGATTGGCAACTTACTATCACACAATGATTTCACGTTTGACGTCATCGATTTCATAAAATTTACATTNAGGGATAATAGAAGAGAGAGGGATTGGCAACTTACTATCACACAATGATTTCACGTTTGACGTCATCGATTTCATAAAATTTACATTGACAGGATAGGAGAGTGTGACGTCATCGATTTCATACGCCATTTACGAAGCATTCACTAAAAACACTCTATGACTTTTCATCCTGAAGTGAGACTGCCTCTCCCTTGTAACTCTATCTCCCTGGGTGAAGGTAGTTAAAAATGAATGAGAAGTAATAAAAATAAAAAAACTGGGAAAGTTTTGATTACAGGCCTACTTTGTCCCAGCCTTAATCCCAATAACTGCTATAGCTAGTAAGTAAGTAAGTAAAAGTAAGCAGTAAAAAATGGAACAGCTGTTTTTTCTGGAGCGTCACTTTCCATTTTCATCTCTTTCCTCTCAATCTTCTTCTGTCATAGGAGAAAGTAGAAACGAACTTTTTAGCAATAACAATATTAATAATCGCATTAATAGGGAAGCATGAATTGCAGAAGATTATGATGATGAAGAAATAGAAGAAGAAGAAGCTTAAAAAATGATAAAAAACAGACAGACTTTGAAAGTTTTAAAGAAGAAGAGATGAGATATCTTAACCATATGCATGTGGCAATCTTTGAATCTTGAATCTTCTTTGCTTCGATCAAAAAAAAAGGTGAATTGGAATTGGAATATCACCACAAACAAAAATGGAAAGGATGATTCCATTCCTCCATGGAACTTTTAGAAAAAAAAGAAGAAGAAGAAGAAGAAGAAAGAAACGCTGAAGTTTTTTTTAAGCTTCTCCTTATTTTTACAAGGATTCTCTCTCCCTCTGTAAATTTATTATAAGGATTCCAATCCAAATGACAGAAGAGCAGAAAAAAAGAATAATATTTCAGTAGTTAATGGTTAAAGAGAAGGAGAGGTGAAGTAAAGTAAACGCTTAAGAAAAAGAAGAAGAAGAAGTAATCTAATGATCAACAAAAACATAAGTCAACCGACTTCATCGTATCTGCAGCAGCAGCAGCAGAAGAAGAAGAAAAAGCAGAAAAATGGAGAAAAAAAGAGTCCATCATCATTATTATCATCATCACACAAAAAAAATTTGGGAATATAAAGAGCGAAAAAAAGAAGAGATAAAAAATGATCGAGACTCACTCAACTCAACTCAACAAAGCGTAAATAATTTGTTCAGCAGCAGCAGCAGCATTAGCAAGGCTTGGCTTTCTCTTTCTGGAAAGTGAAGTGAAGAGAAATGAAGGAAGGAAGGAATTTTTGTGACGTTTACAAAATAGGGCTCATTTGTATTTGTTCACGCCTGACATTCCCAATTAACTTGATTACCTGCTGCTGCTACTGCTACTTTTCTCTTCATTTATTATTTCCTTCTTTTTTAGTCATCTGCTGCTCTTCCCCTTTTTGTATCGCATTGTACAAAATAGAAATAGATTCCTACCTAAAAAATACTTCCATAATAAATATTATATTAACAATAATGATTTTATTTTATCTGTGTAAGTTTATATTTGGAGCCAAAAGCAGAGATGCGATAATGCTGCTAAACTGCTGCTGCTGATAATGATTAAAACGAATGCGAATAAACGAACGAGCCTGACTGATCGTGAACTGAATTATCAGTCAAAGCTATAATTTAACTTGATTTTGATTAAGTTAAACAATGATTAGTGAAATAGAATGACAGAGTGAAAAAAAGATGCTTTTATTGTTCCTCTCTAGTTCCTTTTAAAAAATATAATGCAATTATAAAACGAAAAATAGAGAAAAAAAGACCCAATCCTACTCTTTGCTGCTCCACTGATAATTTGGAGGCTTTTCACGTCCGGTCGTTAAGTTTCCCATCATCATCATCATCTACATTCATGAAAAATTATGAATGGAGTTTCATCATGACGAAGTCAAATCATTCTTTCTTTATCAAATCAAACCATTTTTTTTATTATATTTCTGAAAAGAGAGAGAGAGAGCTCCTCATTAATTAACACTATCATAATAATAATAAAAAATTTCCATCCAATCCAATCAAAATATGTCTTTTTTTACAATTAACTAGCAATTTTTTATCTGTGTGTGGTTAAGGTTCTTTTTTCATTGTTTTCCAGGTGGAATCTTCCCCGAGGAATTGAAGTCTTCCCCCGTCGAGGTGGCATTTAAATTCGCCGCCGTTTTCTCCGTGAATCTGGAGCGGAAACTTCTATAGGGAATAGCAACACGACCCTTGTCTATAGGACCCTATCTACTATAAGAATAATGATATCTTCCAAGCTTCTAAAATAGGTGAGTGAATAAATAAATAAAAAATTGTATGAAGTAATAAGAAGAACATAAAAAATATATAATTTGATTTGGGCTTTTGTTTTCTTCTTCCGTTATCATCATATTGTCATCATCATCATCATCGACTTATTATCTAATCATCGTCTCTCTCCTCCCTCCCCACATATTTATTTTCTTTTTTGTTTTATGGTTTTTTTGTTGATGATGGATCGATTTCTGTCACGACCTTTCTTTCTTCTTTCTATGATAGTAAGTTCAGCATTCACTTTTACCTCTTCACTTCCTCTGCCTCATCATCATGAAAGAAAGGAAGAAGAAAGTTTGATGCTGCTGCTGCTGCTACTTTCCTAGTCTAATATTAATCCTTCCGCTTTCTTTCTTTTCTAAACCTGTTTATGAAACAAAAAAATATTAACGCTTCCGCTGCTGCTAGTTTTGTCTAGAAACTTTTGTTATTGTTCTTCCAATTCCACTTTTTTTATTTCTACAGACAGAAAAGAATACCTGTCGATTTCATTCACACCTTCATCATCTTCATAATCACTATAATATTAAACGATTGCAAAGCAACCGGTGTAATTACTAGTTTGAACCAAACGTTTTTTCTTGACAAAAGCAACGATAACAGTTTGCTTAACAACAACAACCATATTAGGCTACTTGCGCCATACTTCGCTATCCTCGCTATGTTTGGCTACCCGCGCCATATTTCGCTATCCCTTTTTGGCCCCATTTGGCTCTATTTTGCCGTATTTGGCCCCATTTGGCCCTATAGGGCCCATTTTGGCCTATTTGGCCCCATTTGGGCCTATTTGGCCCCATTTGGCTCCATTTGGCCCCATTTGGCCTTATTTGGCCCCATTTGGCCCTATAGGGCCCCATTTGGCCCCATTTGGCCCCATTTGGCCGCATTTGGCCGCATTTGGCCCTATTTGGCCCCATATGGCCCTATTTGGCCCTATTTGGCCTTGTTTGGCTTATTTGGCTCATTTTGGCATTAGAGATAGCATGATATAGCACGGTCGACTTGAAGTACGTAAAGGTATAAAACTAGCATGAAACAGAGATTTTTTATTCGCTTTTCAAAAAATTATCATCACTTTTGAATATAATTTTCAAATGTCAAGGTTAAAGTTAACATAGTAATA
>JAHZNJ010001480.1:0-13284 GCA_027744475.1 Lepidocyrtus cf. sotoi NNG-2020 | reverse complement strand
TGTAAAAACATTATTATTTAATGAGTCTATCAAAACAATTTGGCCCATAAAGCACCTAATGTAATGTAGTCACTGTTAGTGCAATAAAAATATTGTTGGAGTCAAATCAAATTTTTGACTGAATGCAATGCTTTAATAGCTTCCTTTCAATTAATTATTAAAAAATATTCGTTTAAAATGCCGTAAATTTCATACATTAGACCTGTTGCTACCTGCGCCATATTTTGCAACCCGCGCCATATTTAGCCATCCGCGCCATTGCATAACACAAACCAGAAAATAATTGAGTAAATTTGAAATTACCTTATATTTGCTTGTAACACGTTTACTTTTTGAAGAAGATTTGACCCTGCGAATCGTTTATACAGAAAAGAAACAGTAAAAAGCAAACACATCATCACTGTTAAACTTGTCATTTAGACTGGCGCAATGCACAATTCAACTTCTTCCCCTAGCCACGTGCGATTCACTTCTCCCGGCTCAACCATGTTTCTCATTCTACTATACCGCTGTTTTTCTGTTTGCCTCAATCAGTCGTATTTTGAGCTTCCGCCTAACACGAGCTTGTGTGATGATGGTGAAAACAGGAGAAAGGGTAAAATGGAACATGTGTTTTAAGAGCTTTCTCTTTTAGTTCCACTCCGATTTGTTGCTGCTGTTGCGCATTCGCCACTTGCACACTGAACAGTGCAGTTTTTATCTGAGCCACTTTATTCTTGTGCACAAGAAAGTGCTCTCTCATTGAAAAGATAATGCTCATATGAGGCGTTTGTTGGTAAAGGAGCAACAGTCTATCTATCAGTTTAAATCTATTTTATTTGGTATTGATTTTCCAAAATTACTTAAACCATTATTGTGTTACGTTAATTAAGTGGATTATGCAAAAATAAAGATTTCATCTGTTATTAAAAAGAAGAGATAAACATTTTTTAGTGTGTTCGGACTCGGAATACACGGTAATGCTCAACAGGAAAAAGTACAAAAGCAAGTAAGAATGTTTAAATAAATTTAACTTTGCTTTAGTTTTAAATTTGAAATAGAAAAAAAATCCTTGATTTCGGCTTCTGTAATAATGAAGCATTTATATATCTACCTCCAAAAAAATTAACAGTTTAACAAGAAATTTAAAATTTATTTTGCCATTTGAAAACTGTCAGCAGTACAATTTTACGATAGTTTCTCTTGTCACTTGCTTTGATTATAAAAATGACAAAGTAGAAAAGAAAAGAAGAAGGTAAAACATTCACATGTGTATCAAATTGAGATCAATTAAGCTTTAAACCAAAACCAAAAAGGAAGATGCAAAAAGCTAATTTCTACTTTCATTAAGAATTATTTTTGGTCACGTGAAAATGTATGAACGTGATATTATAATTATTATAACTATCTGTTAATTAAAAGACACAAGATCGTGTATATTAATTATAGGCGGCACTGTATCCATTAAATTATTAAAGATTATTTTTAACTGGTTTCAGTTCTTTCTTACATAAAATATTACTCTAATTACTCACTACTTAACCTTCAAACCTTTTACAGCAACGTTTATGATTAAAATGTAGAAAAATCTTTAAACAAGTTCTTAGTGTTTGTAGTGTATTGTAGTTTTGTTTTTTGTCTTGTCTTGGACATTTGCATTGATTTTTCACTTGCAAGTAATTGCGGAAAGATAAATTCTGTTCTACGGAAAAAATTGAAACAAAAAGGTGAAAAGTCGTTAGTAAAAGCATAGTTTTAAATATGCTTCTACCAAAATAGATATTGTATTTTTGCTGAATGATGTATACTATTTTCCGTTGTAATAAACCTCTCGGTCTACGATTTTGTGTAGAGAAAACGCTGCACTCGTCGCTGTGCTGGTTTTGTGTTTTTTTTATTATTAGTAACAAAGTATTTCAGTAATGAACATGAACGTGAAGTGTTTCATGCCAAAACAACTTCACGCTACTCTTTTCCAAAATCGGTAGGCCATTGTTCCGTTTAAATTGATGTACAAGAAAAAATACTTACGATTAGATCATTCATTGGACTTACAAGCATTCATCTCATCTTAAAGTATTTCAGAAAAGCAAAAACAATTTAATCGACTTTGTTAATTTTATATTATATGAGAATTTTTTACAGCCAGGTGACATGTTATGTAGTAATAAAACTTCAAGAATTTTTGATAAATATTTTATCTTACAAATTATCACTCAATATTACGCCTTTGTAAATTTTAGGAAACAAAAGACGCTATTTCACTTAATAGGTTCGCTGTTACAACTTGTATCTAATTGACCTTGTAACAATTAATACTTTTTTATAAAACCTTTACCAGCTACATTTTTCGATGTTATTTTGTCAACACTTTATCGTTTTAACAGCATTGTAAGCATTGTACTAATAGCGCCTTGCAGTATCACTATATTTTCATTTTGCTGTTTGAAAACTATCAGCAGTACAACTTTGCGATAATTGGCAATGTACAATATAAAATGACAGCCTTCAATAGTTAAGTTTTATTGACTGTTACTGTTACTGCTCAACGCAAATTGCCAAAAATACCAAATAGGCCTTCCCAGTTTAAACATTTGTAGCTCAAATTCAGTGAAAATATTTTTGTAGTGTAAAGTTTCAAAATTTGTGCAACAAAAACATTAGCAATTTTATTAAATTCATACAATTTTACAACACATTTGCATATTTCATGAGGATTCGTTTATTTGGGGTCTTGTTGGTAACGTTATTGGAAGAAGAACCGTCTATGAATTAGGTATTTCTCGTCCTCATTTCATTTCTCACTCTTTTATTTACTTTATCCTATTTTCGCCGAAACAAGCTTTTTTCTTTTGCCATTGCCACCATCGTACCACCGAAGCCACTAATAACAATAATATTAGCCACTATGAGCGAGAAAAACAAAGTCACAAAGAACACTTTCCGCCGGCTTAAGAGACTTAAACCCGAAAACAACACAATTCAACAACAACAACTGCAGCAGCATAATGACACATGTTTCTCTATTGTGCAATATTACTTTTCTTCAAAGGGAATACGCTAAACCGTAAGAAAAAACTTAACAAGTAAGTCATAGCAGAAAAAGAAAGCCTCTTCTTTTCAGCGGTTTCTTTTTCTTGAGGCTTTCTTTTCTCCTGCAGAGAAAAAAAAATTGGGTTTAACAAGGAAAAGTAGCGACACAGGNAAAAATTGGGTTTAACAAGGAAAAGTAGCGACACAGGAGACAGCATTGCTATGCTATGCTGCGCTCCGCTCCAGTAAAGACTTTATAAGGAAGTGCGGCGACAGAAAAAAGCTGTCTTGTTTTGTGGTGGTGGTGAAGAAAATAAAAATAAAATGAATATATGCCCAGGGATGGGATGAAGACACCCTCTCAATCCGCTGTTATTATGTTTCTTTGCAGCAACAGCGAGGAAAAAGAAAAGAAAAATGCAATGAAATGAATGGGGCCATTATTATTGCAGTTAAAAAAGCCGTGCTCTTTCTATTTTGCGCTTTTTCTGGTACTTCCGATTATATGGAAGAATCTGTGGAATGTAACGCAACGTAACAGTAATAATATTATGTACATGACAATAATAATGGAGCGAATGTCCGTATTTCTTCGACGTGATTTGGCATTGCATCTTAGGGGAGGTTGGATGGACGTGATTTGAAGGCTGCTGGTGAGAAAGAATTTTTTGTGAGCAATAATTGCGCTTAAGCCATCTTTTTCAAATGGGAATCTTTGAGTTTAGATTTTTATCACATTTTTGTGAATTTGTTGATAATATGAAGATGTGAAAATGTGAATAAGCTGCGGAAAATGTATCAATGCTTTTACAGGGAAATTTTTGTTTTAAAAATAATGTTATGTATTTGAAATGAAAGTGCCGCATTGAAGCTATTGAACTCAAAGTTTGTTACTGGCTGGTTAACAAGGATTGTATTGTAAGTAAAGGTTTTTTGGGAAGGGATGGAAAGGAAAAGGAAATAGCTTTTAATACTTTGACAAGGATGGAAGATACATGCCTTGTATAAAAATTTATGTTAGCACATGTGTCTGTAATAAGAAACTTTTTCAGAAGAAAAAAATGGACAAAAGGGAATTTTTAAGCTGGGGAATCCCGAGCCTAAAGTTTCTCTCTCTTGTGGCAAGAGTTCATTTCCACTGGTCAGCTTTTAGGAACTTCAGTCACGTTTCCGGATGACTTTATCGGTTGACTTCTAATGGGAATACCTGACAGCAAGTGTTAAGGGGCTGCTGCTATTTTGACGCTTCCTAGGAAAGCAAAATGTAATAAAATATAGTTCTAGTAGCAAGTAGCTTAGCTTTTTAAAGCCTTATTTAGGTAACAAAAAAGTTTGCTGACATTACAAACTTTGGAAAAAGTAAAATTTTTTAGGTAATGTCCGTTTTATAGCAAATTTGACATCTTTCTGACATTGGGTCCATTTTCTAGAAATTAATATAAAAACTATACTTGTAGAAAAGCACTTTTAACAGTTTATGAGTTTTTTAAAGATCTATTTGCCTAGCTTAGTAGCTTGAAGAGAAGTTTTTTTAGCTAATTGCTTTATTCCGGCAGAGTCACAGATTTGTTTCAATGCGATGATATGGTTTCTTGCTTCCCTTGCTCATTTTATTAATTCGATTTGGTTTTGATGCATGTTGTATATTTATCTCCTCATCTTTTGTAACAACGGTCAGTGTGTTTTAGAATAAAACTTAAAAACTTCGTAATCATAAGATACTTTTAAAGTAACAAACTAGATTAATTGTTGTGGTGGAAAAAGCTTGTAGGAGGCCATATCTAGGTCCTTCACTAACAATCAGCCCAATCTACTTAAATTACGTCTCACTTTTCAGAAGTTTGTGCTTAAATCAAATAGCGTTTCAAAATTGCTATCATCCAATTCTATACACTAACATAACCAGACCCTATTCTTAACCATTGGGATAGAAATTATCCTAAAGTTTGTCTTGTTAAAGTGTCGCAACTCTTCGTACTTGTTATCAAAACTGGATACCTGGCTTTTTTTTATTGAAAACCTCATTGTCAAAAGTCAAACGTTTCACTTCTCGTAAAACTATAAAAAATATGAACCCATTCAACAAAACACATACGTACATCTCTAAAGTCTGTGAAGTGGAATAAAATATAAATTTATTGAATTTTGAAAAGTAACATAATTTTAAACACATATCACGGTCTATACATTTATTATTCAATATTAACAATTTTTGCGAAAGTTAAAGTGCAAAGTTGTACAAAAACTGCTGTGGCTGTTCCAGCAAAATGGAGCCAATCCACTTCCTTTACCAACGAAAACTAAGCATCAACCTTCAAAAGTCAATGTTGTTAAGCATTCGACTGTATTAAATTTTATAATAGGAGAATTCTAGAAAAGCGTTGGCTGGAATAAAAATTTTCAATGAAAATGTGTTCCGGTTTAGTTGTTTTTCTACCCATTTTGCATAACTTTCTGTTACAGGTGTAGTAAGTACGTTAGTATAAATATTTCTGTAACTACTTGAAAACTTCGTGATTAGAAGAAAAGTTCTAGTTTTCTAAAAAGAAAGCTTCCATTTTTAATTCTCTTTCCTCAATTGAGTTCAGGTTGAATGCACTCGAGTAGTAAAAAAGAAAAGAAACGAAATTGAGTAACATTTCACGCAAAAACGAAACTAGAGTTTCTCTTTCCGAGGTGGTTTGGCACTTGAAAGGTATCCAAAATTAAAAGGATGGTACTTACTTCCTCTTACGTGGCAGTCTCGTTAGGATAATATAAAAAGAGTCGTAATAGAGAAAAAGAGCTTAAATTGGGCTGACGAAAATACTTAAGAGGTCACGTGTATTACAAAAATTACATTTTGCAAGAGCTTTCGATCCAACGACCATACTCAATGACGAGTCCTCGTAATCATAATTGCTTCTCACTCAATGATAATTTTCTGGATTAGTGATACTTGCATTACTTCTGGAGACAATACCTTAAAAACAATGTATCACTCTCCAAGGATATTATACTTATAGGCGCCCGTGAATGCAGAAATTGGCGAGGAAAGATAAATTGAAAGAATCGTTATAGTCTGCTTAATTTTCGACTGGGAAAGAGAACGTGTCAAGGATAAAATCAAAATAAAAGAGGTGAATTTCTACTTTTGATACTTATCCCCACTTTTCCATCATCATGACTCACGAAGACAGAGTCTAGAAGAACCTCTTTACAGTAGTCTTCAAAACTTTTAAGTAGGGAACGATTGATTGTGGTTACGTCATTTGGCAAAAGGTATCAAAACTGCTAATTTCCGAGAAATGTTGAAGCAAAACACTTGTTATCAAAATAATATATTTTGAATCGTTCAGCAAAGTAGTTAGTTCATTGTATAATGGGTAGAAAGCAAAATAAATTAGCGCCAAACATAAATCACGGCTTTACATAGGTTTTGAACGTGTAAAAAACTATAACAAAAATGTTAATAGAAATGCCGAAAGAATAAAAACACGTTTCTGTATAGCGTTGTATGACATAGATATGTTTCACTTCCACTTACTGATATTGTTGCAGCAGCTGTATTCTAAATGGGGTATGATTGGATACTGTACTGACATTCGGACTCCACGCAACAATGATAAAATTAACTGAAATTAAAAAACTTTTTTCACATTCACGAGAGTTCTTGTGAAAAGGTGCTTTATCGAACACTTTTTTAAAACAATTTAATCTTAAAATTTGCATCTCCAATACATTTCAGGCTGCTTACTTAATTCACATTTATATTAAAACGTCATGCAAACTTACTCAATTGAGCAGTTTCTACAAAACATTTCAATGTATCGGAACAGAAAAAGACAATTGTTTCCTTTTTTAATAGTGACACATTTTACTACAACTCTTGAAAGATAACTTCCAATTTGGAAGACTACGTAGAAGGAAGTAGTCTTGTAGGGACTGCAACAACTATACATAACAGCTTGTGGTAATAAGAGCGCGTTTGTAACACGAACAAGAGCAACACATTAGCCTTTTCCCTCCATCCGAACTATCCTTTTTAGAACCCAATTCCAAAGAATGTTTGAAAAACAATAAAAGCCTCGGATGCAAATTCCATTTCTGCAAGTTCTCGCTTACTTCTTCCAGCAAAAAAACTTTTTTATTTGTCAAATGAATGGTTGTAGAGCAAGAACAGCAGTCGTTGTCCTCGTCGCTTTAGCATTTTTATAGGGTTCATTTAAAAGGAGGAATGATGATTTAATAACAACGATTGAGTTTACTCCGTTCTTCTGCTAGAATGTAAAAATCCTTTCATAGGGAAAGTACAAGAGTAAAATGTTATTAGAGAAAATATTATATTATGCTGGAGACTAGCAGACTAGAATAAAAAACTGAAGCAAGAATGCTCTATTGCAATGTTGTTTTCCTTTTTCCAGCTGGCGATAAAATTAAAGAATTTTTGCAATAACTAATACTGTGCTGAAGGAATGTAGTCATTACCAGCAAATATGTTTAATATTGTTTCGCTTTAAATGAAAATGTTAACAAAAACGTTTTTCTTTTGTTTTGCAGAGTCCGGAATGTCAATGTTCGTACAGGTGGATGAAGTTTAAAGATTTTGAAACTGGAAAATTTATTCTCATCTACAACGCTCCAATAATCCATGAGTACTACGGTACTATCATTCGTTGTAAAATCGAGATCTACAGGTACGTTTTATAAACTGCATATTGAAAATGGTTGCAGAAGAATGTTAAAACATTAGAATAAATTATTTTTTAAATACATAACATATGGCATGAGATTCAAAATAGGGAGGAGCTTATCTGTAACAAACAATTTAATTGTAATCTCAATAAAAATTTCTTTTGGTAAAGAAATTAACTAAAAAACGGAGGTGTACCTGTACGAAAAATGAAACATTTTAAAATTGATGTTATACACTTTTACCCACTTTTCTTTATTAAACAGCTTATCTTTCTTGGTTTTTATCCAATTTTGAATTCTATACAAGGAATTTGTTTTCCAAAGTGCAGAGAAGCTGACAAGGAAATTGGTAGGAATATCAGATGTTGAGCTAAAGCTTTTAACAAATAATTTTTGCAATTCGTGCTGCTACTAACCCTTTTTGTTCTGTATAAAAATATCTTGGAATACAGTATTTAATCGTATAGCATGTTCTCATTTTTTTATAAAAAAGGTTTTTACTACGCAAATTTACGAAAAACATCCCCCGACAACTCCGCTTGTCAATATCCCATACATGAATGCAGAAACATGTCCAATTTTTTAAACACGAAACAAAGAACAAAGAAAACCCCTTCCAAAATACATATGTTCCTGCATGTATGCGTAAATTTTATCATATTTTCCAGAAATTGAAAAGCTACTCAAGCATGCGATTACATATTTTATATGAAAAATAGAAGCACATATTCGAAATAAAAAAGAATGAAGAAAAAGAATAAAAAGAATAAGAAAAAGGAACTTTTTTACAAGCTAATAATATCTCACTATATCATTTCCCTTCTACAAAATATTTTCTTCGCGCTTCATCTACTCGCCAACCACAACAACAGGAACAGGACATGAATAAGAATTAGAAGAAGAAAAAAACTAACCAGACCTCAGTTTTTCTCAGACTTTTTTTACTCTATGTAAGTGTGTCAGTCAGACTTCTATGAGATGAAACCCAAGCAGAAATTTTTTATCCTTTACGCCCACTTCCCTGTACGTTGGCCTATATTTATTTTTTCTCATTTTTCCTTTCTCCTTTTCCAGTTTTTTCTTAGCTTTTTTACTGCGAAAAGAAGACAGGGTGGTTATGGACCGTCGGCGACTTACTTGTCTTGTCATCATCATCTTAGGACTAAGCCACAACAAAAATAACGGCATAATGATAAAGATGACGATGATAACGTCTTTTATCTCCTTTCTTGTGTTTTATAGTCTTTTTTTCACAATTTCACGCAACGTTATTCTTTCCCCGTTTTTTGCTGTTTTTTGCATTCACTGACAAAGAAAATTCTGAGAAGTGAGGAGAGTAAGAAAGGTTAAAAATTGCTATGTCGTGTTCTTCTTTGTATGCCGCCGTGAGAATTGTGAGGTGAGTGAGATGATTCTCACAGGCCAGGTCTCGTCACGATTATTGTAGCTTGAATTGTGTGTCTTTATTGTCAAAACATGGCGCGCAGTAGTGAAAATGATAATAATGGAGCAGAGACCTTGTCATTTCACATTTTTTCAGTAGAAGAAGCATCTCATTCTTGAAATAAAATTGCAAAGATTGAAGAAAAATGCTCCATATTCCTATTTTTTATTTTTGCACTATAAAATATAATATTATCCTGGTTTTGCTGTAAAAAGAAGATTATTTTTATTTGTAAAATGGCCTTGAAGATGGTACCGTTCCCATTACGCGCCGTCATATCTCATTTTATTTCTCTTTTTCAGCTGAATTGCTGATGTACGAGTAAGTAAAATTGAAGAGTACTCTTCTACCAAACCAACAACAGAACAGAGTAAAGCAGGGAAGAAAATATAGGCTTTTATTTGACTGAATTTCCTTTACATGATGATGATGATTATATTTTTCATCTGTTCACATTCACTTGTAAGTCAACCGTCACGGTACATCTGCTGTTTGAAATGTAAGAGGAAGTGAAAGCCTTTTGATACTCATTCAAGCAGAAAGAATTGGAGAGAAATTGCTTCCTTCTGGTAGTTTTTTTGCTTTCTTATAGGAAATTTATGTTCTGTTTATTCAGTTTTGCTATAAAAAATAAAAATAAAACTTGTGTTTGTAGTGAGAAGAAAGAAAGAAAATGTGAGGGGAACAACAGGTTCCATTAATTGAATGCGAAACTGGTCTAACTCCGACATTACTTTTTATAGTAAAGCATAGCTTTGTGTAACATAGATTCGAAATTCCAAATAAAATATAACAAGTTATCTACTACTCAATGTATAAACATGCCTTAAAAATATTTCTAATGATCGTCGAATTCGCCAATTTAATCGCTTTGCAATATAATTCTAATATAAATATGGTTCCTCGTTGTATTTTATATTTTCAGGAGACAACCCACCAGCGCTTCAACAGACCGGACTACAAACTCATCACTTTGCATAATAACAGTTTGATGGCCATCGTTTTCATTAACAAGATTTCAAAGAAGGAGCAACTCTACACGGTTTTTACGGGTTTGGTTTTAGCTTAACTGCAGCAAGTGACACTATTTTATGGGTTTAAAAAATACATGGATACTCATCGTCAGTAATAAAGCAGCATTCTATAAAGTGTTAAGTAACAACATGGTTTGGTTATTAAAGTTTTTCCCCAATGAAGAAATCAAAACAAAATTAAGATAGTGACCAATACTCCTAAAGTGAAAACTTAATCATGAAAACCCCATTTACCCTTTTCTCAATCTTGGCTATCAATACAAAATAAATTATTCAATTTTTGTAAAAAATAATAAGACTACTTTGACATCAAAATTGACATAAAACCAACTCAAATATTAATAATAAGATTATATAAGGTTTTCTAATTTGCCTTAATGTAAAACGAGTAAATATTGATAATAAAACAATTTAAAAATTCAAACGAAGTTTTCTCGCAAAACATTACTGGGATAATGATAAGATGGCAGCGACAACAGTTTTTAATCAATTTTATTCCAGCATAATAATTTTGGGAATTAATTACCTACAGGATAAAATCGAATTATTGCTATTAGTTGAATCACTAGATCTGTGCAAGGAAACCTTCTTTGGTAAAATAATGAAATTAACTGGGCTTTAAAATGATTGGAAAAGAACTCTTCATGTTTGGAACCATTTTTATCCACGTTGAGATTGGATTATTGAATTGTTAAATTGTCTGCATTCAAACTACCTAAGTTAGCATATTCCTCCATTATCAATTAAAATTTGTATAAACATGCATGTTTGTTAAACGCTTTCTAGTTTCTACTTTTTGTTTTACAATACAATTTATCTTTAATCTTTTGATTTATTTACCCCTGCAAATCAGTTTCCTTCGGAAAACTACTTAAAGTAAAGAGTTTAATATTATTTAAATTCAGTTAAAATACTTCAAAAGCAGTCTTCCGCTTGCTGTAGAAGCTGTTCTGCAGTTTCAAATTTAGCATTCAAAATACATATACATGCTGCAGGCAATTATAACGTATTTAGGTCATTGTTAATTATTATTTCAACGGAATAAAGAAAAATGATAAGAGTCAGAAGTAATTTTACTGCAAACAATTTTTGCTTGACGTTGTTGGAGCAAATTGATATCGTTCTATAGTTTTCAGCTAGAGTCAAAGAGTAAACGGTAAACATTGTTATACCTTTCTGATATTCAGGAAATGAAACGGAGGAACACAGAGAAAAAATAAAATGCGCATTTATTTTCTTTTGTCGGGAACGAAAAAGTTCATCGCCAGCCATAAAAGCAACACACTTTATAATGGGCAATCTTCTATAATTAAGAATAATTTTGCTGCATAGCACGCCAAGGGTTATATAATTAATAATTACACCAAAATAAAAATTTTACTTAAAAATAATGTTTCTTGGTTAGTGAAATTTCGTTTTGATGAAATGACATGCTCCAAAATGCAAATTTCTCGCAAAAATCAAGGAGAAAATTTACACCGCCAATCAATACAAACCTCACTTCGAAAGCATGACAAAGTTTTCTATGAATTATGCATTATTATATAACCCCGACAAAAATAATAGGCAGTAGTAACAACAACGAGAACAAAACGGCCTTCATTCAACACTAATACTAATTATTCATAGCTCAAGCTAAATCAACTTTCGAAGGAATGAATGCTTTTATGCTACCGACGACGAGAAACATTGTAAAAGCAATGGAATAAGGAATTGTGGGATTTCAGTAAGTGGAAATGAGGTAAATCTATTTATGTTTCATTGTCATGAAAATTGCTGACAGCAGCGGCAATGACAGAGCATGAAAATTGCTTAGAGAAAATAAATACACTTTCGTTCTTCGGTTTTTTGTTTACTTATTACAGCTACAGCTCTAGAATGGTAAGTAATTAAATTAAACGCACTCTGGTTTGTTTCGTTGGGGAAGGCTCAATATTACAAAACCTGTGTAAGCACAGAAAAGTAAATATAAATGCTTAATAAATCTACAGCCATGCATGCCAATCCCTAAAGTAATACATAATATTTGATAGGAATAAATAATTTAAGTAAGTAATATTGCGAATCAAGAGTAGATTTACGTAAAAAAGTAAACATGTTTGGCTAATATCTGCTTGGTTGTTGCATTTAAAGCAATAGTGGGACTGCGCTGCACAAATCGACTATGCCAGACTGATAGATAGATAGCAAGAGCAAACTTCGCTTCGTAGTATTTAATTCTGTATTGCTTTAGCCAATTTATTAAAAATGATTGCCCTACTTCAGGAGACTCTAAAATAAGAAGCGGTTCTAGACAAGGACAAATACGCGAATCAAATATTTATCAGGAAGCGGCCTGAAATTACGTAATAATAAAAATGATGGAATATCCAGCTAACAAACTAAATAAGACAAATTAAACGAACGAGGTCAAAAAGAAAATAAACGTTTGCAAGTTAAAAAAAAAGTTGAAGCTTAGATGGCTCTAGAATCTTTAAGTTAAACATCGGCTGATCTTTTACGTAAATTTTTGCATTCACTAGTTACTGCAGATACTTGTTGCGACATCAGTTTCATTGTCGAATGGGTATTCGGATATTTAAAGGATAATCGGAATATTAATTTATGGTTTTTTCGCACTACGTCAGTCGTCGGCGACTGACAACTGTTTTCATCAGCGTCAGTCGACTGATACTTTTTTCGTTCGCACTAGCAGGATAGAGAAAACACGGTCAGCGAGCAATCAGCTGGCTGATAATATCAATGGCTGAGCTGTAGTGGAAACGAAATATGACCTTACATTGTGAGCTCGACTGAACTTATAAACCGTAAAGCGAGTTTACCATTAGAGTAACCCCGGTGTATCTGCAATTGATGTATTAAACATTGATGATTGAAACTGCTACTAGGATTGAGCTTGTTCATTATTGTCCTGCGTTGATCTTTTGTCTTTTTTAGGTCCAACCAAATATTATTAATTATTGATTACTCCCAATTAACAGATCTGAATATTAGCTTGCTTAAATAAATTACATGTTTTTATTGTAGCGTTGTAGCTGCAAATGTTTTTATTGTGTACTAGGAAATTATTATTGTGATTTTTGATAAATCTATATCAACTGCTTCATTTCATGGTTGCTT
>JAHZNJ010001479.1:0-13786 GCA_027744475.1 Lepidocyrtus cf. sotoi NNG-2020 | reverse complement strand
AATAAATTTGTGAATTTGCATCTGAAAATGTGTATTCGGGTAGTGGTTTATATGACGGTCGATGGTGGCAATGGCAAATGAGTTATTCTGGCAAATATTGAATTCTTAATATTTACAGATCGTGCGGGAGAAAGCATGAATATTATATTACTCGAACATATAACGAATTTAAATTCTAAACATCAAGCTTTTAACAGCATGGGCATAATTAGGAAAGTGGATTGAACCGAGAGAGAAAATGTGATCTGACTTAAAAATCAGCATAAACTTTTTTGTAAAAATGTTTTTGTAAGTAATCCTCTGTATCAAAAATGCCTTTCATTTTTACCAACCCCATTTTCACCATTGTAATTATCATGTGCATAAATTTACCTATTGTTAGAGTAGCTTAAAAAATCTGTAACTTATCAACTTTTGCCATCTTTAAAATATTTTTTTAAAAGAGGTTGAAGCAAAATAATAAATTTGATGTGAATTTTCATTAATATACAAGGCATCAACTCGCTTGCAACATTCATCATTATCATTTTCATTGTCTTGAAGGATATTCTTCATTTTTTTTCAAAAAGAAGAATGTTTATTCTGACACGGAGACGTTGCTGAGTTGATCGTATATAACTCAGCATTCGAATGCAAAGTATGCAGTAAAGACAATAACGTAATAAACTAGATTTGACAGAAGGGGAAAATAATTACAATAATAATTGCGATAAAAACAATAGACAATAATTGGCACCTGTATGATGACTATTTTTGGTAAGTTTTGCGATATTTGGTTGGCCAATCCACTATTAAAGCAGCATTTTCTATTTCTTTTTATCTCCTCATCAATCTTCTATTTTCAGAAGATATGTGGGTGTAGATCTCATGTAATCTCGTCAAGTAGCCGTTGGCCTATTAAATACTTTGGGGTGTAAATCTATCTATCAAATGAATGGAGCATGCCTACCTAACATTGTTATGTTACTATTCAAATTCAGACATAATAAAATTCAATTCAATAATCTTCAAATGGATAATTTATTTTTCCTTTTCTATCACAAGAGTCCTTTAATCAGTTATTACTGTGTCATGATCTCAGGTCAAGTCAAATTAAATTTCCCCACTCGCACTACATGTACAATTAGACATGGTGTACACTTTCTTCTTTAAAGTTTTTTGTTTGTGTCTATTATTAGTGGAAATTTAGCTCAATCATGTAGTGTGTACCTGTGCAATTGTAATAATCTTTATTGACGACTTCAACTCCTACTTACAAATCTGCTGCTGCTTGACTACCATACATACGCATCAGTGCCACTGAGCCACAAAAATGTCATATATTTCAATTATTTCGATTTCAATGGTTGATCATATTTATTGTTATTGTAATAGATCATCAATCCAATCCATCACCACACGTTCTCTTCTTCTAAAGTGGCCGATGGATATATATGGACAGCATTGTTATATAATAATTATTGTTCTTTTCTGTAAATCATTTTGCCTAATTATTGCCAAATCTATTATATATCCACAAATCTTCTCGTTAATTGTCTTTTGATCACGAGAAAATTGTTATTGTATAATAGTAATTTTATTTTCTTTGAGTTGCCCCTGCTTCTTCTTGTACAGTTACTAATCGCGAGGGAGAACTGGTTTACATCCACTTCTTTGACGAAACGTTACGCACTACATGAGCACTCATGTCTTATGGATTATTTTGGACATTTTAAGTATTTTTAATTCACAAAAGGCGATTACATGCTCATTATTCGTGAGGAGGAATCCTCTACTGCAAGTAAACAGAATCTCTAATTAGTAAATGCTTGTCGTCTGTGGTAATTTTTCTAAAAAATGATGCCTACTAGACACTTGATACTTGTTTGTGATGTTAATATAATGGCTTTTTCAAGAAAAATAATAATAACCAATTTTATTTAATGTACTACTGTGTTCAGTACACGTATTGTAATATTTTTTGAGGGTTGTATTGTTGTGCCTGGCTAACGAGTTTAAAAGAATTGACGCGTAATAATAAAGGAGATGATACTCTCTTGACAAGAGGACATAACATCACCACCGGGACCTTCTATATCGTATCGGCAACGGCATCGTCGTTGTGTAGTAGAAGGAAAATGTAAGTAGCAAAATACTGCCACTCCACCATAACCATTAGTTCGATAACACAACATCACAGTTTTGGCCACCGTGTGCCATGTCTTGTAGTAAATGTTGTACTCATCGTCATCGTCATCATCCCTGATCTATCATACCTACCGACGGACGGACCAGTAACGGCAGCAGCAGAAGCATTTTATTTTCTACACCAGTTTTCTTTGCTAATAGAATTTGCGTGCGTGTTAAAATCCGTAAAGTCGAGTGGATCATTTAACAATCGGACAATGATGATGATGGCAAAAGATTCGACAGGCTAATAAATGGACTTGACTTTGGAGATTAATGAGAGAGGACAGCGAAACATGTTTTGAATAATCTTAGAAAGAATCTCATCATCTCTTCTCCTCATCCACCACCACCACCACTCTTTAGATAGGTAAATAGAGGCCGACATGTTTGCGGAGACAATCGATCGAAAAAAATAATAAGAATTGCATGTTCAATCAAACACTATGATAATATGTTATTGCCCCAAACGAAATAACTGAAACTGCTGCTCCTGCAATCGTCCATCATACAGTACCTAACACGCTATTAAAGCCATTTTCTGATAATGGAGTCCATTTCATATTATACATAAACGATTATCGATGATATAAGCAACTGAACTGTAGTGTATATTTGGCTTGGTTTGACCATGATGCCTGATTATGATGGGGAACACATAATTCGCCTTTTGCCTTATGTCAGTCAACAAGTCAACATTGTAGTAACGACTATTTAGTCTAGCTGTCCCTTAATTTAATGATCCATGAGGAAGGAAAAGGCTAAAGTTAACAAATGAAACCAGAGCTGTATTGTTGTAAGGTGGATCGGTTGAATAAAAACTATTTCCGTACCACAAAACGGTAAGCATGCAATATTCGAGATGACGTACGCCTTCGTCCAACTGCAATGCAATGAATAATATTTGAGATTTCTCCATTGACGTGAATAAATTGGCAATTGTAAACACTTGAGCTTTCGATAGGGTTGCACTTTGTGTGCTTGTCAACAACATCATCGTAGTCATAAATATGTCCAAACATAGACATCTACAATTTTCATATTTTAATAGTTATTCGTACCACGCAACAGCATCATGAAAAGGTTTATGTTTTAGTACTTTACACATGCATGAATCAAAGCTTTCAAGAAAGCTTTCATAAGTTGAATTTGCACTTTCACTTGAAACCAAAGCTAATTTTCTTTCATCTTAGAACACTTTGGAAAAATAAGTAAAACATTATTTGCACTTCTTTAAATTGTGAATTGCACGTACATATTATCTAGTTTGAAAATATCTGCATAATTGCAATGAGTGCAAATTAAAATAATTAATTGTTTTAATACCTTATAACTTACGTCGGAAATATGTAGCCTCCCACCAAGTAATCGAAAACTTATGCAGAAAAAACAAAAAAAATTCATTTATGGTGGTAAAATGGAAATTAAAATCGGGGTATGAATCATAAAAAAACATTTTTAGAAGAATTTTCTGCAAGGGTGTTACCTCCTATTAGGTATTGTGCGTGCTTCTTTTCTTTGAAATTAAAGAAGACTCCATAAATTCGTAAAATGATAGTTACTTACAATGAGATAATGAATATGTATGATTTTAAGATGAACATGCTTTTGTTTGTACGTAATCATTGTCATTGTGGACATGGAGTGAAATGCGAGCAAGATACAAAGTTGCAATTTTTTGTAAAAATATTGTATTTTAACAACGGTCATAGTCATCATAATAACAATAACAGTCTTTTACTCATTTTTGATGATACATACTGATTTTGGAAAGGATTATTGGAAATGTACGCGAAATGATGTATGTGACAGGTGCATTGTAGTCGTAAAGCAACCATTAATAAAAACTTGCTTCTCATTGTTGCGGATTATTGTGGGATGTGATGTGAGCCCTATTATGAACGGATGGCAATATTTCATTTAAATATATGCTTACATATTCATAATGCGAAATGACAAAAGTCCTTACTAACGGACATCATTAATTTAACGATTCATTGCACAAAATAGTGATAATGCTCGCTTCGTAAGCGTACGTACCTGTACTCATCTCACGATCATTAGGACCAATGATTCAGTTGTTAGCTCTGTTATTATGATAATTATTACGATTGTACTATTTGGTTACAGAATAGTAATCGTATGCAACGCAAGATTGCTCATTATTATTATTAAATGTAATGCGTATTATGCCCAATGAAATCAAGTAGGCAGTCAGTCATTTTAGTCATTTTGGAAAAGACTAGACGGCCCAGACAATCATGAATCAAAATATTTGCTCTACACTAATTTGAAATGAATCTGGGACAATGACATTCTACTAAGGCAGTCTAATTGCTTTTAATCATCTTACATCCTTCAAACTATGTTCTGGGCAAGTGGCTATACCACAAAGTAAATAGTTTGTGATGTATGATGATGGACTTTTGATGGTTACTATAATCAAGAGAAATGTGACTTCAAGTTGTCCATTCATATGTAAGTTAATATTATTATGCGTTTTGATTTTTGTTAGCTTATTTGAACTTATAACCCTACCCAACCTTTGCCACGTATATTATTACTGCCACCATTATTGTCAGTCACAATTTGACAGGGATGAAGTTGACTTCTTTTCTAAAAGTCAATAGGTATATATATGGATGGGTGGAAGGATGGTATTTTTCTATTATAATACAGAACAACTTTTTTGAACTCCCTCTGACCAGACTACCATTCACTTAAGGCTTGTTAATAGACAAACGAAGTAGTTGACACTCTGATGTGGTTTATGGGTTCATTGTTTTTTATGTAACTACTTTAAGGGGGTTGGAGATTTTCATCAAATATCTCAACGGGTTTTACGACGTGATATGTGACTAGCGCAATTAACAAAATCAATAAATATTCTAAACGTATTTCAACTTCAAGACGGAGACAGATCTAGAGCCAGAGAGCGATGTCTTTATTTCTATAAGTAAAACGGATATAACAACTTTCATTAGGTATAATATAAAAATCTAGGGTTAATGATATTAATCTTATTTAGATTGTTTGTAAGGCATGGCCTAACCAAAAAAGCAGAAAAAACCGTTTGACTTGTCTAGCAAAGCGTGTTTTCTCGAAAGATAAACGAAGGGTTTGGTCCAGTCACAGCGATAATTAGTAAAATAAATACAATAATGAGTATACGTCTTCAGCACATTTTGTTGCATTTCTTTATTCAGTTGCACTTTCAAAGATAGGGTTGGGCACATTTATATGGGGGTGAAATTTATTATGCTCTCCTTGTAAGTCAAATATGAAACGTCATAGGTGTGAATATTGGAATTGAAGCTTCCTTTACTTACTTTACAAATCTCTCGTGTTGGTTTACTTTTCAATAGTTTATATGACAGGTAATAATTGTAATTAGTGACTGTATGAGAGATGAGGCTTCCTTCTCTCCTGTCATTCATTTCTTACACGCAACGCAACGCACCGCTGCTGCTGTTGCTACTCCCAGAAAATCAAAACTGTAACTTTTGTACGCTGCAGAATAAAATAAAATTATTTGAATATAACTATTTGCATTAATATTAACTAATGTGTATTATGATGATGATGTAAGATTACAACAGGTAGTCTAATTGCAGGTATTGTTATTTGTTAATGCTCATTTATGACGCTTCACGTATCCTTCCAACGGAAGGTTAACGAAAATGAAAATGTTTTTGTTGATGTGAAATGAATGAATTCCAGAACGTCGCTCACTACAATCACTACCAAAGCTTAATGAATTACAATTACTATTACTTTTGTAAATGAACAAACATTATGCCATTTCAAGCCGAATCTGTACATTTATTTACGCAATTAAAATTATGGCAATGAATTATCTTTACCTAATAACAGCAGGACACCACCGACCCATCTATCCCCTTCGAAGTAAATTTGTTTTCACCGTTGTCAGTCAATCTTATGTGTTTGAGCAGTCGTTAATAATTTATCAACTTTGATGAGACATAATTGCGTACTAAATGCTCCAAAATGCTAACATTTAATAACTTGTTTTTTAAGCCTTTATATTTTGCGGTTGGAGGGACGCGTACTACTGCTAATGGCGTGTAGACTAGGTGTATATGTATGTATGTACATGTTCATTTTTATTGGGAGTACCAATTATTTAAATCTTATACCAAACGCCAATTAAAAATGACTTAATGATCCTAAATTCCAATAAACCCTTGGCTATTTAGCTAGAAGGCATTTATTTACGCGGACATTTAGTGTGCTTATAATGTCTTCTGTGTAAATAATTATTGACGAGTGTTTTGGAATGTTGAAAAATGCACCATTACAATTTCTTCCTCCTTTATTTCAAAGGACATTAAAATAATGAGGATTGAGGATACCGTGTAAATAACATGCCACATTCTCCTCCGCTCCGCGCATTATTATGTAACATCACGTTATATTGTGTTGTTGTCATCAACCATCAACCTTCGGTGTATCTTTTGATAAAGCATCTCAGAAAGATATTTTGCTTCTAGCTGCCGATAACTATCTATTATGCAAATATTCACAAATTTATCACAACTCATTTGTTAGAACATATCGATATTCATCATCTCAATCTCATGGCTTTGGAGGATATTGTATTTTTTTTGCTCTGAGTCGAGTCGAGTGCTATTATTTCAATGTGCTATTATTATTACTATTATATAACTAAAATAAGTAAAATACTTATGAGGACCAATCAATACACGTCAATAGTGATTGTGCTCACGAAAAATTCGTGATTCCTTGAGATTGGCATGATAAATATGTTGCAAGAGGTGTGTGTTGTTCAATGTACTGGTATTGAAGAAGATGAGCTTGCATATGAAGTATGTAACTGGCTGTCAAATTGACTACGTATGAATGTCACTTTCTAGTTACTTTTTTGCTTCTGCATTTTATAAATAAGATGTTTTCTGCATGTTGAGCATCTTGTGATTTTATTAGGCGGTTTCTGGTGGCAAAAACGAGATCTTAATATTTGGTCATATTCGCACCGACTTTAAATCCTTTCGGGTTCACTGAAGTATGCATATCAATATGAAAATTCTAAAAGTCATGAAGACAAATCTCGTCTCATATTTCCCCAGTTTATTGCAAAAAAATCTATCCAACATATCTCTAGTAAATAAATTAAATTATAGTTGTTAACTTCAGCAAGGCTGCATATTATATTTTTCTAATAAAATGGGTTGTCATTAATTGTCGTATTTTATACTTTATTGCACCTCTCTCTGGTTTGGTGGTCATAATAAAAAACAATAATAAATTACTAATTACGACACTATTTCAATTGCTTTCACAACACACGTTTGGTTCTTCCATCTCATCATTACAAATGCATCTCTCCCAAACAACTTTTTTAATCCAACTACTAAGCAGTTAAATTAAAACAATAAACTTTAATTAACAATAAAAATATGAATCCATAAATTGGATAAATCGGTGAATTTACTTTGTGGCACGGGTTTACGGATAATTTACTTACCCAAATGTAAATGGCAGCTACTAATCCAATATTATTGCCAGAAGCCTCATAGATTCCTTGATAACGTTTGAATTTATGAGCAGCATTAAAGCGTAAAGTGTCTATGAAGAATATTTCTATTACTTTTTTTCCGAATCTGGCTGTGATGACACTCCTTAAGTCCTTAAGTGAATCTTTTCGCCAAGGCAAGCATTCATTTATTCACACCTTATGTAACATCTTGATGATTATTCATAAGTTATGACTGTGATCAAAATGAATTCCCCATAATATCTTGGTCATTTCTTCTTCGCTAATGGAATATTTATGAGTATAATTTTCTTTTTCTTCTGCTCGCTCGTCCTCTTGTTTCCATCATTGTCCTTTTTAATACGTAACAGAACAGACATGAAAGAAAATGGACGTGTTGGGTTGTTAATAAGTTATATATGTTTGATCTCACGTACTATGTTATGTAAAAAGTCCCGTCATTTTCTGTCACCTCGATTACAGGAATCTTATTTTTATTTGAAAAACCTTCAACAATATATTTTTGGTAAAGGGTCAGCTTCAGCAGCGCACCGTTGCAACTGCAAGTTACTGCTCGTTTAATTGTAGTTGTGAGGCTGTAGCTGAGAAATGATGATATAATAATGCAGCAGCAATAACCATAATAAAGACTTACAGTGCCTGTCCAGAAGGCAAAAGTTCATAACTCATCGGTATATTTATTTGATTAAATCTTTTAAATTTACTAACTCCAACTGGCCTGCGGTTCAGAGAATAATGAGCAATGTGAAACACAATGGGGTTGCGCAGGTTGGTCACACTACTACTGCTTAATGCCATTCATCCGTCCGTTCCTTTACTTACTTGCACGTCTTGCATTTTGTGCCATTTCATTGTCATGTTTGTTGGTTTGTTATATTGGCCGTAAATCATTTTCCTTTCATCCACTTAGGGCTCGTGTATAAAAATTATTTAAGGGATGATGATGATGATAAGAAAGCATTATTTTTTAGAATAATGCAAGCAAATGCTCTCCGTACGTAACAAATAAATAATCCGTTTCATGTAAAAAGCACGCGTTGTTCTCCGCGTCGTGAGAGTGTGGTCAAGAATGATAGTGCTGATTGGGGATAATGACGCATGCGCCTTTCTTAGAGATTGTCATCGGCAATTTCAAAATAAACATGTTTCAGAGTTTAATGTCTAATGTCATCTTATTACCCAAAAAATCGAGTGCTTATGATCCGCCCTTTCCGCTACGCTACAGCGCAGTATTTTATTGTTCTGTGCTAATTTTAGGTAGACAAATAACTACGTTCAAATAAGTAGGAATTACCTAATTTGTACAATAATAATATGTTCAAGTATGAAATCCTATACAATAAATATTGGGAACGGACTTGAATTTTGATAAGTGATTTCGATAAATATGGCAAATGAAATGCATTTCGTTTTTTATTTCTTTGCAGACACCAGACGAGTCATATATTTTATTATATTTTATAAAGGTCTCAATTATGTTTGTATTTAGGATTAATGCACTATTGGCCAAGTCCGTTGTTGAGATGAACCAAACACAATTGTAAAAATGCAACGATGCTTCGTGACAGTTTAAAGTTATGGTTTACTGCTTTCTTTTTTATACAGCAATTTACTATTTTACTTTTCAATTTATCCATCTTGTTGTTGTTGATGTGAATTTTGAAATTTGTCGAACAAACGTTTTAAATTACAATGCGTAGGTTAGAATAAATCGATACGAAACGAAGACGATGATCTACAAAAGATCGTTTCCAGATCAAAGTAAAGTCGCTTTGAGATCTTAGATTTCTTACTACACTAAAACTTGCTTGGTCTCTCTTCTCTATCTTATCATGTCAATGTCGTATAGTTTCATATATGTAATCTTTTATTGTTTTACAGATAAACGCGAGGGATTTATCGAAAAACAGCGGTATGATGGATGGTACAACAATTTAGCGCATCCTGAATGGGGTTCCGTTGGTAAGAAAAAAATTAAATATCTTGCTAAACTGGTACTGATACTTACTACGTGCGTTTTTTACAAAGAGCAGCTCAGGCTCAGATTCATGTATCTAGATAAAATATGAAATGAACTGATCAGTTCAGCTCCGCAATGTCGATGATCACGGATAAATTGTAATTTTTATTATTATGTTGCTGTATTTGCCGAGCCTTTAAATTGAAGCAGAAAATTATGGCGTGGCAGGCAATCACTTGCCCTTAAATTAAACTGAAAAACAAATCACCTCTCCTGAAAAACAAAACTTTAATCGATTAATTCAACAGATAGCCAACTAACAAGGAAGACTCCACCTGCGTATGCAGATGGGGTGTACATGCTAGCAGGTCAAAATCGTCCTAGTCCAAGAAAACTGAGTCAAATATTTATGAAAGGTGAAGATGGATTGGGATCCACGGTCAACAGAACAGCAATGTTGGCGTTCTTCGGTAAGAATTTAAGATTTGTGTGATATAATTTCTATAAACATTTGCTCGTGCAGTACAATTTTTCTTTCTTTGTTAAATATTTATGAATATGTATTAGACAAGACATCGTAAATTGAAATGAGCAAACTTTAACTTTGTCATTGGTTTTCTAATAGTTATTTCATTCCTCTGTAAACGATTACTCGAAATATGTTGTTTAGAATTTTTTCCATTACATAACTGAATAGCTTTAGTCAGTCAGTCGTAGGCAGGTAAAGTATGATAAGTTCGTTCATGAATCATGATATATGTTACCAACCACCCAGTGATCATGATGAAAACATGTTGATGGAGTAATGATATGATGGGATGCCTTCAGTTTCACGACCATATGATCTTCAAACATGCAATGATGATGATAAGATATACACAAAGTATTTAGGTATTCTACTCATGTGCACAATTTTCAGGTCCACATTAACTAATTGAGGGTTAGTTATGATTACAAATTACTTAGTGCTCATTGAACAATATTTCTGCCGTTTTGTGCGACGTGAATAATCCATTGTATATTTTACTATATCGCACTGACTAAACGTCATTATATTCTCGAGTATTTTAAAGGTCGTATTTTGGCTTCTGTCAAGGTTCCATCGTAGTCATTGTTTTGAATTAACATCGTACGTTAAGCATTTATGATAATGACGACGATGATGATGATATAATGAAGGAAAATTGTTCTTTTACTGAATGATAAACGGAAGTGGCAGTGCTTGCGGTATGGTAGTGGTGGTGGTGTGACTGTGACTGCTCCGCAGACAAACTTTGTAAATGTTTCTTTTGTGTTTGTCACCGATTGTCTGTCCCTGTCTAATGCTTATTTGGGTAGCTAAGCTTTATCGCGACACATTAAAAGCTATATAAAAATCTTGAATTCAAGCGGATAAAATGAAAAACCATACCGATCAAGCTCGACAAGGCAACAGGGCGTCTCGTCGACGAAAGAAACTTGAATCCAAAAACAACTCAGAAAATTAGTGTCACACATTTTAAGGCATTTTCATTGCAAAATTTATTTGAGAAAGTTACGGCTGGCTGATTTCAAACAAACAGAAGTTTTTTTGTTCCCCTTCTGTCTCTCTTGCCTCAAGCATAAAAAGAAGCTGAGCTGAGGTGAAAGATAAATTTTACTCACATCAGTGAATTTGCAAAGATTCTGTCGCAGTGTCGCATGTCGGTCCAAAAATTTGGTCTTGCATATTCTTGCAGCTATTATTATTACTTTTAATTACGCAATTTGCATGTTCATAGCATAGCAGCAATATCAGTAAAGATTTTATGTTTTGCTTAGCTCTTCTTACCACGAAGGTACAAATCAAGACAGGTACATTAGTTACAGTAATCACTTGATGATGATGATGATAAGAACTTGTTGAAACAAGGAAATTTTGTTTTCAAGCCGGCTCCGTTACAAATATAAGAAATACTACAGAAGAAAATATCTACCTATGCAATTTGATCCAATCCGATTTGCAAATAAAAAGGGGCAATGTGCGATGGCTACCTTGCTTGAACAAATCATGAACTGTTGAGCTAGGTAAATGCATTTACTCAAAATGAAGAACTTTTTACACTTTGAGTTGCATTATTACGTATTTACGTATGCATTAAGCCTTTTAGGATTTTTCATTAATGATATTGGGAAAAGTCATTGCATGGTCATGAAGAAGGCTTCAAGTACAAAGCAAAAGTACTGCAAGTAAGTCTAATAAGCTTGCCGTAGGTATACTACGTGGCTTTTTATAGGTATACACTTACGTAATAATTTTCAGAGGCAGTTTCCTGATTCTAAAAGATGAAAGGGTACGCTAGACCACATAAAGGGAATCTTGAACAGATTTAATGGAAATTCTAGCTAAAAAGAATGAATGAATTGGAAGCAAATCTATGTTCTATGAGATTCACTTTGTTTTCTATTAAAATTCCGCCTACTTCTCTACATTTCTTTGCTACTGCTGATGTGAGTTTGCGTTGTTAAGAATAACTTCAGCCGAAAGTCCCCACTTAAAGCCAGCGACATTATTCAGGACAAGGACAGTTGTCCTCAACTCTCTCTACTACATCGGTAGCAAAGCAAGCAGTGCAGTTTTTTAACAAAGAATAATGATGGAAGCGAGCTGATGTAGAATATTTTTTAAGTTTCCTCATACAAACACATACTAACACCTTTAAGAAAGAAGGCTCAGCTCACGTATAAGCGTATTCCCTTAAGATATAACCATTGTTGCGCTTGCGTTGCTGATCTCATCGTCAGTTACGTTATTATCATCATAGCTTATTTGCTTATATGACGAGTATTATTTCACTTTAGGAATATGAACGATCATTTGTTCAATTGTATAAGTAGGTCGATAATGCATTTACATAATATAGTTTAAGCATGTCAACGATGAGCACAAAACAAAATTTGATAATTGTTTTGTTGCAAAAATACACGCGCTAAAGAGCCTTTTAAAATAATTCCCTAAACAGCCCTTTGGCAGTGCATTATCGGTTTCTGTTAATTTTAAACAGGCATTTTTTTTCTTCGGCTTTTATACTTTGGAACAAAAACAAATCATAAAAATTCCAAAACGAAATAAAGATGTTATTTTGTTTTAGTCCTTACAACACAGGCACAGAGCATTATCATGAATGGCAAAATATTATTATATATCGTTTCTTTGTTTTTAGACCTAACTACATCCTGGTTGGTTAGGCATTTTTTCACAGAAACATTTATTATGTCGTAACTTCATGTTGCTTACATAACTTGCATGCATTGTATTTATTATAGGCAAGTAGGAATTATATTGGTAGCTAAAGATTTGACATAAAATTAGCATGAGCATTTAACTTAGGTAAGAAATCTTAGGTAAATTAAAATTGTCAACTCCGGGATCGAATACGGAAATGGTTAATTTTTTGTTAGAATGAATTTAATAAGACTTCTGAATTATGCTAGACCTTTAACCTCAATTATCAGAATCGGAGTGAAGTCTCACATGAAATAAATCCTTAACCAAATATCGTTCGCATCAGTAAACTCACAAAAAGCAATTTAAATTCTAAATTAGAATAGAATTATATGCCAACAGTCAAATTAATATAATTTGATTGACTCCCGTAACGTACATTGTTGACGTAATTATGCGGTCAATTTTCAGCATAAATTCAATAAATAAATTATTTTTTTCAAATTATAGATCAACAAAATGACAAGCTGGATTGATGGAAGTTTCATCTACAGTACTTCAGAAGCGTGGATTGCCGCAATGAGGTCTTTTGTAAATGGAACATTTCGCAGTGATAGCACTGGCAAATTACCTCCAAGAAACACAGAAAGAGTACCCCTGAGCAATGCTCCATCACCACACGTGCTCAGAATGCTTAGCCCTGAGCGGATGTTTCGTAAGTAGAAAATTTTTTTGAACGTGTTGTTTGTTGCATTCACTGTTATATAATAAGCTTATCCCAATTAATTTCATTTTTGATTGTTGCTGCTCCCTTCTGATGACCTTTCCTTCTTACCATCCTTTTCTTTCTCAAAACCTTTAAACTTTTTGTAAAAATTAGCATACCAACGGTGCTCATTTCATTAAAAAACGCGCAGTTGACGGTGACGATTGAACTCAA